>CM077257.1:21011182-21108682 GCA_039654775.1 Spinibarbus caldwelli
ATACCTCCCCTCTGCTTCAATGCATGTTGGTTCATCATTCCCATGCCTGTTCCACCTGATAACAATCAAAAATATGTTAAAATAGACAAACTTATGATTATTTGATTATGTGCATATTCCACAAGCAAAGTAAACTCATACCATATGGGGGACGACCTCCGTATCCAGGCTTATTTTGTGCACTCCCATAGGCACCTGAAATACAGCACACAGGTGTATGATGATTCAAATTTTAGGATATGATTCACTAAGTGATATTGTATATCACATATTACATGGTGTGGTTGCTTTTCTCAAGTGGGGCTTACCTGTACCTTTGTTAACAGGATAACCTGATAATAAAGAAAAACTTTCAAGTTAAGAATTATCTTTCATTATCCATCCATCCATCCATTCAAATCATTGTTACAAGAAATTTCTAAAATAAATAAATATATTTACAACAAATTAAACTGCTGTACATGCACAGAAATATGCTAAATATAAAAATACTTTAACCAAGCAAAATAAAATAACTTGTGAATAAAAAAAAAAACAATGATTTATTTGACCACATTTCATTGTTAATATTTAATGAGTGAAGTAAGATGAGTTTTAAGCAGAGCGCTAGGTAAAAATAGAGGTAGATGTATTACAGTTTTTTTTTTCAATTGCTAACAAGCATTGTTCAGTACTGAAGCCACTTTTTCAAAACTGTTCAGACATTTAGTGAGACAGAAGTCTATGTGGACCAAACTGTGAATCATTTTTCATTGCTTTCAGACAAAATGCATGCAATGACCACATTTTTTAAAATCTACAAACACTTTTGTTTGCATACATACTCCACAACTAGCAAAACACTACACATTTTCAGCACATTTTTCAAATGATAACACTGCTTTCAAAACTGATAAAAGCACATTCAAATCAGAACAAACTCTGGCAAACTCTGTCCATTTCTGCAGGAATTATATTGAAATATAAAATCTTAGCAGAATATTTATTATGAAATTGAATAATAATTATTCCAAACACAACTAAATGCAATTTTAGCTGAAAGGCAAGCCAGATGTCCTATATTTTTAGTCTTTTCTTTCTTTCTTTCTTTCTGCATATCTTTTGATAAATGGATGGCTTTGGAATGATTTTGTTTGGAAAAATGGATTAAGGAAGACACATTGGTGGGGGAAAAAAGAGTGACAGAGAGAGGGAGGACTAGAACCCTCCATCCATCTATTCCATACATTTTCCCAAGCGCTTGTCATAGGGTCATGAGGCTGGAGCCTTTCCCGTGTCATAGGCAGGACAAGCCCCTGGACAGATGCCCAGTCCATCACACACATTCACACTCACTACAGTCTCCAGTTCACCTGTCCTGTATATCTTTGGATTGTGGGAGAGAGGAAACCAACGTAAACATGGAGAGAATATACAAACTCCACATAGAAAGACTCCTGGAGCAGCTGGGACTCCAATACTGCACATACAGCAACTCATTATACTAGACTTATGATTTTTATTTTTATTATATATATATATATATATATATATATATATATATATATATATATATATATATACATATAGTAAAGAAATAGGGGGGAAATGCTGCTTTTCTCCTTCATTCTTTGTGCTGTAATACAGTCAGTAAAATGAAAAGATGTTATTCTTATCCTATAATGAAATACTTGTGACAAATCATTTGTTCAAATTCAAACTTCAAAAATTAAAAGTTCATTGTTATGTAATGCTCCCTGTTGTTAGTATTTTTTAGATCAGTGTGTTATGAATGAAATGAATTGTTCCCAGTGTTATGATGAAACAAGCTTATTTTGAGACCTATATGAAATGTTTTGTTGGTCTGAGTGAGTTTTGGAGGTGAGATCAACTGTTTGGCCAAGATACATGTTGGTAATGCAGACTGTATGAACAGTTTTGAAAATGTGGCTTCAGTATTGAACAATACTTGTTAGCTATTGAAAAAACCTGTAACACTGTTTTTGAGAAGAATTGAATACTTTCAATTTATTTTTAAAGGTAAAGAAGAAATAAAATCAGTCCAAAAGATCAAAAACCATGCATATTAATATAGATTCTGTTCTTGCTCACCGTTTCCTTTCATATTTGCTGAGTTGCTGTTTGGACCCAAACCATAATCTGAAAATAACAGATGTATTGAGCTATGTATTTCTCCAAGATGAACATTCGCAATACCAGAAAATCAAGTTACAATTTTCATGACTATTAATTAAAAAAGAAAAGTTCCAAATAACTCAAATAAGTTCCAAACAACAATGGTTAAACATCAACGCAGAAAGATTCACAATACCTCTTGGTGATATTTGTGCCGCACCACCATTTGGATTTTGAGGTTTGTACCCTTAAATAACAATGAAAAAATCCTGTCAGTGGATTACCTACTGTACACGACAAACTTACAGAATCACAAAAATCAAAGAAAAAATATATAAATATAGCTGAGGTTTATGAACGCTCCATTGTTGATTAAGAATGTATAAAAAGGCATGTTTGTCACATTCAATACAGCATTGGTATGTACAATAACTATAAAATGCTTTATACACTCTTAAAAATAAAGGTGCTTCACGATGCCATAGAAGAACCTTTTTGTCTAAATGGTTCCATATAGAACCTTTAACATCTGAAGAACCTTTCTGATTCACAAAAGGTTCTTTGTGGTGAAAGAAGGTTCTTCAGATTATAAAAAGGTAAGAAAGAGATGGTTCTTTGAAGAACCTTTGACTGAATTGTTCTTTGTAGAACCAAAAATGGTTCTTCTATGGCATCGCTTGAAGAACCTTTTGAAGCACCTTTATTTTTTTTTAAGAGTGTATCTGTAGCTACTTTTATCATGCAAAGATCATTATGGATCTATAATGTTTCCATAAATGATTTTCACAGGTAACATGAACAAAATAAAACTGCTGCATAATATATACTGCATATTACAGTACTGTACTTTTAAAATATAATATATAATATTATTACATATTAAAAAAATTAAAAAGTTGCCACATTTAGAAACAGACAATGCCTCAATGAGAAACTAGTCTGATTCAAAGGTTTATGTGACCAAAATTTTCCTATTTAAAAGATTATTTACAATTTATACTATTTCTTTTGATCTGAACAAAAATGCATAAAGACAGTAGTGGTGTCCAATGTCACTTCCTATCCCCCTTTATACTGCACTATATCACGTCTATCATTTTATGGTGATGTCTGAATTCTAATTTGGTGTTTCATGAACCTGTCTTGAAGCAACCAGTATGCGATTCCAGACACAGCTCTGGAGCATTTTTCATTTCCTAAATTGTGTGTCCGCGTTTCCTTGCTTCTCTCTCTTCAACACTTTGAGCTGGAAATCAGTTAAATTCTGACATGATGGACATATCAGTTCATCATGACTAACTGCACTATGAAGAGCCAAGGATTTAGGACAGAGAAAACTGAATTGAAAGCTAAACAACTTTCATGCACCAAGAATTACTGAATGAATAAATAAATAAATGAACACAGAAGTCATCCTGAATGATTCAGTGTTTTTAAAGAAATCACTACAGTAAAAACTTGATTAAATGGTTAATATTAAGTTCCCTTACTCTGTAACTGCAATTGATATAACAGGAAATTGTACACAATTTTACAGTTCTTGGAAGTGATTTAGAGTCTTTTTTTTTCTTTTTTTTAAAGTAAACAGACATTCCCAGATTTTATTTATTTATTTTTTCATTTAAATAATTGTTTCTTCTTTTTCCCCCTTGTAGGTTATGTACATGAGGGTTTTATGTTACAATTTATAACTGATTCATCATGTGGCTTTCTCTTTACTTGCTGTGTTTTTAAGTTGGTTATCAGTATATTATAAAGGAAAAACAGACTTTAGTAATTTGGTATATCAACAATATTTCGGCTAATGAAATTTTTTAACTGTAAATTTAAGAACAATCTGCTACTAAACTACCACAAACTACTGTTTTTGAAATTCTTATGAAACGCTTATATCACTGTAACTGTTTATGATGCTGGTTACCAGTTGGTTTACAAAATGGCAATCCAGTTAAAAAAAAAAAAACTACATTTGAACATATTGCTACCATCATAACTCAACTATGCATACTATATCCACATGCCTTAAGCTACAACATTCAATTAGTACTTTTTCTGGTCATTTCTGGACAGTGTTGAATCTCTGCTAACATCTCAGAAGTCAAAGAGCTCTACATCATGGTCAACATATAAGACCAGAAACCCAGTTTGTGTCTCAGCAACTTGAGGGAAAAACTCCTGTAATTCTGTTCTTGGAAGGTTCAGATACAGTATGCACTTAAGTTATGCATACAAATCCCCAAACTTTTTATGAGCATTGTTTTCTTATCAGCATGCTTACCTGTGCTGCCCTGAAGTGTTACGCTTGTCATCCAGAGCAATAACATCATCCTTAGAAGCATCCATCTAAACATTGTAGATATACCTAGAGGGGAAAAACCGGGAAAACAGAAAGACAAAGAAAACCCAACCTAATGTGCACAGGGAACAGCTCATAGACAGAAGACACATAAGCTGTCCACTGAGTTTTTAAACCATTTTGTGAGCAGTGGCACCTCCTCTTGTGGGGTCATCCACACACACACACAAAAAAAAAAAAAAAAAAAAAAAAAAGCACGTTCATTTCCCTCTTCTGGGGCCCCATAAAAGTTTATGTACCTCACCACATGTGCTAAATAGCTGCAGTGTAGATATTGACTGAGACATGCTGATTTGATATTAGTTTAATATTGATTTATTAGTGAAGTGGTTTCAGCATAATTGCACATTCAGACAGACAGACAGATATCAGCTGTAATAAAAGTTACAATCATATTTTACTAAAAATGCATTTTAACCATTAGCCTGTTTTAACTTTTATTGCCTGTGTCGTGTACAAGACAGAGTCAGGTCCTTGTTTATCAGAAAAGCATCTAATGTCACAAAGATTGATTATTAAGATGAAGCTAAAGCAAGTACCGACATGGTGACCAAAGAATATTTCTATGTGAATGTTAAACAGCAAAAATACATTCACCAAACAGCAGTTCACTGTATGCTATGCAAATAAACCATCAAATCTGCACTAGCTAGTGAAAAGACTTATGTCTGGCAAAGAGTTTGAAGAGACACTGTTTATAGGTTTGACTTGCAGACGTAGAATAAAACCAGCTGACAGTCAGACACTATGTAAACTATGAGTCTTGTCACTCAAACGCTAATACACTTGAAACAATGCACAAACACACAGGGCTCCAAGTCAATAACATTACGCAATAGCAGCTCTGTTCAACGAAAGTAATCTGAAGTGCAATTTCCAGTGAAGAAAAAAGGTAATATGACGTAACTAAAAAAAATAAAAGCTTATATGTTGAAACTATAAAATGTTTCATGATACTGGATGATTACAAAATATCTTTTAATGCATTTTTCTATAACCTAATATAAACCTTTCAGTAAGGCTAAGCGATATAGTTATAGCCTTTTCACAATATTCATTCTAAATCCTAAATCTATACAATATAAATGTATTTGTTGTAAAATGGTTCCAAACACCCTGTTTTCGTTTGAAAAGTCAAAAGAACAATATTAAAGAAATATTATATAAACCAGTGGTGAAGCCAGGAATCTCCAAGTGGGTGGAACCTTGTGACATAGCCTGGGCTTCTACTTTTGTCTTTATTTAATGAAACTAAATTTATGACTTTTATTTTTTGTGAATGAATGAATGAATAAACCTCAATTAGGACAACATCAAAAGCGATAAAATGTTCATATTAAATATAAATATATAATCTATATAACGGAGGCAAAACCACACTAATAAACAAACAAATCAATTAATAAATTCAACATAAGGACTTGAACAGATTCTAGGGTCTGTTTTAGATGAATCAATTCACAAGAAAGAATTAAAATTTCCAAAGCTACATATGAAAGAGAGTTTAGGATGAACCGATTCACTAGAATGAATCAGATTTTCCAACACTACATATAAGTAGAGAAGTTTAGTACAAAATGATTTACTACACTGAATCAAACTTTTAAAGGTAGGCTATATTGGAGAGACTGAGATTACCTAAATGAAGTTTAATTGCCAATAAGTGTACACATTGGATAGCTTCTTTCCAAAAACAGCTCGAGTTAACTTCCTTTCAATATGCAAAGACAGCTCATGAGAAAGTAAAACAATGTGGGTGCAGTAAAAGCAAAAAAAAAAAAAAAAAAGGAAAAAAAAATCCTCAGTCTCACTTAAGGCTGACATTCCACACACAGGACCAAAATCCTCATATCAAGAGGTGAAGGAGAGTTGAAAGCTTGACCTTTAACCCCAGAGCCTACTCTTTTCCGATACACATACACTGATATGTCAAATTACATCACCCTGACCCACCCCAAAACAAACAAAACACAAAAGACTTCTGTTTGTTAGAATGTGACTGATCTGAAACCATAGGATGATGATCACTTCATGTCTTAGTTTAGAGAAAAAAAAAAAAAAAAAAAAGTAGATAGTAAATGTTTTTCAGGCATTACAAATAAGCTTTACGTTACAGATGTGACAAATTCATATTAATGTTCACATAATACAAAGTGAGGCAGGGCACTCTCTCTCTCTACACACACAACCTTTTTCTGTACATAAACTACACTGTTTATGTAGAGTGCCATTTAGGGATGTGAAGAGAGAATTAAATGGAACACTTTTTATTGAGCTTTACCACCAGCGATAACCATGTTTCTTTTTGTCAGACAAGTAAAAGAACTGTTTAAAGCACTCTACAACTCCCGAGTATCAGTGCAAGTTACAAAAAAATCAGAGACAATGACGTTGATAGAGAGCGGTGCAGTGTATAACATCATGGCACTCACAAATTTGCTTAATGATAATGTGCCCTAAAGCATTTGCCTTTAAATGCAAGGCCATGCTATATTATGAATAGCACTAATCAAAAGATAAAGTGGGTTTCACATCTCTGATTTAGGCAATCTACATAGTTCCTTTTACAAATTTTTATTTTTATTGTTTTTTTTTTTTTTAATTTGCATGTGCTCTGCAACAGTGAAAAGTACATATTAGATATGACACTGAACAATTACAAAAATAAAACAAATGAAACTATTCCACAAAAACATTTTTCACACAAACATACATATTTTTGAAATTAACAGTTATCCAAATTAACGCCCAAAACCTTTCTTTGAAAGACATAGTTGGATTCAAAACAAAAAAAGTTTTTATAAATCACAAATTAAACCAAACACCTTTAGTGCAACTGTATCATTACATCAAACCCAACAGCTCGCTCTGAAGACCTGCAGACCACAAATCCAACATCATCAGCTTTATCTGCGACGCGCTTCATATAAGGTTTTATATGGTCCTTATTAATGACTGAATATCAGCCACATATCAGAAAAGTGCTAATTGCCAATTAGTGTGCAAATCTGACCTTGATAGGACAAAGATTAAGAGAATTAGGAGAAAAGAAAATTTAGGGTGATAAAAAGAATACAAGTTTGGATGAATGTGGTGGGTCACAAAATCCAGTTTAATTTAGGCTTGGCGTCGTCCTACGTTTCAGGTCAGTGTATAGAGTGGTCATAGGGTCAGTGCTCATTTATGATGCTACAGCCAGATATCCTGTAGATGATCTGAAATTAGAGAGAAAAAAAAACAAAAAAAAAAAACACTTTATTAATGACAATAAAAAGGTCAAGTGTGTAATTTTCATTCAGAGATAAAACCAAGTAAGCCATGTGTAGGTTAATATACCGAATCCATCTAAACATTGTGATGATAGAATATTACCAAAAATATCTACTAAAATTGGGGCCAAATGACACCCTTGGTAAGCATTTAGTCCTCAATTTGGATACCTTGGTACAATCTGCTGAAAGATTAGATTTTACTGTAATTCACCACACTACACATTTTAGTATTTTCTGCACAGAGCCACAAGAAGTTATTTTTAGGATGCTATACAAAGTTTGTCTTTAATAATAGCCATTAAACCACATGTAAATGAGTATGAGGACCATATTCACAACTGTAAATAATTCATGCCCCAGATTTGCAGTGTTGGCTTCTTCAATCATCTGCATGTAGAGTTCAAATGTTTTTGATTTGATTCCATGTCTTCTCTAGTCTAATTTTATAGAGTGGTCAGAGCTGCGGAGTTTAGTGAGAGTCACATGGCAAATAATAGTAGATGAAATATGGTGCACTAGGTGCATTAAGATGTATGCTATGGGGGTTATTTCATGTATGTTATCTGCAGCAGCAGCATTTCTTACATGCTCACAGCAGCATGTTGTGGATGTACTGGCAGTAGCAAATCTCAGTACTTGCTCTGCCACAGCAGCGTAGCAAATCTATTCGGCCAAGACCAAATACATTAACATTGTCATATACATTACCATGCCAATCCCTCGGAGAGTTGTCATGACAGAACTACAGTTATTCTACTGATAACTTCATCTTAATGGATGACAGCTTTGAGAGGAATCCCAGAACATAAAACAGTTGCACTCTGACTAATGAGAGGATTGTTTTACTCGCGCAACTTGCATAAGTTGATAGGCTTTAAAATGTTGCCTTGTGAAAGCAATCTGAACCAAGGAGAAAAATGCAACACTGTACCAATTAAAGTCCCTGTTTTGTGAAAAAACGCAATCTACAGGTCTGAAAATGTCTTAAGACAGGGGTGCCCGAACCTGTTCCTGGAAGGCCAATGTCGTGCAGAATTTGGCTCCAACACACTTGCTTGGAAGTTTCTAGTGAATCTGAAGAGATTAGCTGCAGGACAATGGCCCTCCACATGAATATGTTTGGACATCCAGGTCTTAAGAGAAATGCCAAGTGCAAAGTACTGAGTGGAGCATTTGGACTCACTCCATGTTGTTCTTTAGTTGGTGCACCGTTCGCTTGTCCAGATATCGACAGAACAGTGTTAACAGGTTGGAGGGCAGAAGAAGTGGCTCAACAAGTGTCGTCTGGGATAGCTGCCTGGCCACATGGAATACTGTGTCCGTCCTGAATGGGTGCCATAAAAAGAGTTTACATTTTAGTATTCACTTGTAGATTAATTTGTAGTCAAATCTCTTATTTGCCCTTTTTCAACCAACCCACCCATAAAACAAAACAAGCCTGGCAAATTAATACAAGAACTCATTATACAGACACTTTATATGTAATGGTATTTGATTTGTAATGAATCAAATTACACTTTCAATTAAAAAAAAAAAAAAACCCAGTTTGCACACTCCTCTGATTCTGGGCTGTTGCTGGTCACATGGCAAAAACTAACATCATTTGGTGGAAGGGTTTTTTTTTTTAAATTCTTCCCCCACACTATGGAATTCCATTTCAACACATTTGCGATTACATAATTTCAAAATCCTCATTAAACCATCTTTTTTTCTTCTCGTTTCTTTGATTCCTAACTATAATCTGTTTCGTGATGTATTTTATCTACGCTCAGTGTATACAAAGTGAGTATACACTGAACGTAGATTTTAACATACCATTGAATTAAAAACAAAGGAACAGAAATTTGTTGCCATTCACTGAACACGTACAGATTTCAAACTTAATATATTTGAAAACTATGAAACACTGTATGAAGAAATCTTAAATATTACCGGTTCTCGTATATAACACACAAAACCATAAATAATTCAGTATCTACAGAATTCTACATTTTCAATTACTCACTGTAGTTCTTAAAGTTGGGTCCATTTCTCACAAAGCTACCATATAATTTTTTAGAGAGATACAATATAGTGTACATATGAAATACATTTATTAGTACTTTTGTCATTGCTGGAACTTGGCAGCCTCTGAAAGTAGACTTTAACAATTGTATGGAAAAAAAACAGCAGTATGAACATTCTGCGGAATATCTTTCACAAAGCAAGCAAGAGAAGTGGGGGAACTTCAGTGTTTTTTCAAGCAATTTGAGGGTAAGCACAAACAATACCAGGTCTCAAAATCTCCAATGCTGGGCTCCATGGGAAGGTCAGACGATAAAAGCCTTTCTCCCTGCGAGAGCAGAGCATACAACAGCGACAGACCAAACTGCAAACAAAGAGTTCATTTAACATAGCAATACAACCCTGAGAAAGTGTAAAGCTGTTAAACATTCAAATATCATCTAACCGTGGTCATAATAAAACTATATGAAAAATGGCAAGTGTAATTTAAAAACAACTGCGTAAAACCTGACCTTGTTTTGGCAGGCAAATGTTAACCGCGTGTCTTTCGAGTCAGGCAGTGGTGCGGTGAACTCTTTGAGAATTCTGATTAGCTGACTGAATGCAAGTCGATCAACCACAGCACGGAGAGATGGATACAGAACAGGCAGAGCCTGCGAAGAGGTTAGAGCTTGATCATCACATATTCAAGATATATACTGATAAAACAACATTACATGTTCCAGACCTCATCTGTATCTTTGCTCATCAATACTGGGAGGTTTTTGGTCACCACGCTCAGGATATGCAGTGATGCATCATGTGACAGGAAGGGGAGGAGTCTGGCCAGCATCCTCTTTCCTTTTGATATTAGTAGACAGGAAAGAAATTCCTCTCCAGTGTCCCTGTGATATGGTACACCATAGGAGTATATGAGATCAGAATCTTACACTGTACACTCACAACAAAGTTCAGAGTTTCTTACAACAGATTAGTGCACCGCAGCTCATTGTAAAGCTGATCCACCTTCCTCTTAATGTTCTGCATCAACCGCCTTTCCTCATCTTTGTCAGACACTGTTGTCTTCATCTTGTTTGCCTCTTCCACTTCTATCAAAACTATGTATAACTGTGAGAAAGCAAAAGGGTTGAACAAATTAAAATCATATAGGGCTCAATCTAAATCTTACAAGTTACCTTATTGGTGGGTACTTAATACATAGTGTTAAAATGAAAGATACAGTAGTGATTGCCACTTTCGAAGTACTGCTAATTAATTGGTTTTTAATCAATGGTTTGGAGCACTTCTCAAACTGCCAGAGTCACGTGATTTCAGTAAACCAGGTTCCATGTCATAATTTTGAAACTGCAGTGGTTAACCACTAGGGAGAAACCTCTGTAAACCTATTAATCTCAGATTAGCATCATTCACTTGTAGATTAATTTGTAGTCAAATCTCTTATTTGCCCTTTTTCAACCAACCCACCCATAAAACAAAACAAGCCTGGCAAATTAATACAAGAACTCATTATACAGACACTTTATATGTAATGGTATTTGATTTGTAATGAATCAAATTACACTTTCAATTAAAAAAAAAAAAAAAAAAAAAAACCCAGTTTGCACACTCCTCTGATTCTGGGCTGTTGCTGGTCACATGGCAAAAACTAACATCATTTGGTGGAAGGGTTTTTTTTTTTTTTTTTTTTTTTAAATTCTTCCCCCACACTATGGAATTCCATTTCAACACATTTGCGATTACATAATTTCAAAATCCTCATTAAACCATCTTTTTTTCTTCTCGTTTCTTTGATTCCTAACTATAATCTGTTTCGTGATGTATTTCATCTACGCTCAGTGTATCTGTATTGATTCTCTGCCTGCTGTCGTGTTTACTTGATATATTGTAAAGCAACCTTGAGTTTGCAAAAACACAAACAAAACATACAAAATATGCTGCTATCCTGAATACTAATACTAATTGATCAAATCAGCATTCATTGAGTGGTAAGATTTAATTAGATTTCAGCAAAGTTGCAGCCCTAGTGATAGGGCATTTTCAGGGGTTTCATGGTTGCAGACGCCTTACAGTAAAGGAATGAAAGAATGTTGGTTGGCGTGACAATATTTCTAGTTAGGACACCATAAGAGTGCAAATTTACAGCTCAATACAAAAATAACTTTAGGATTCAAAAATAAACTGGGGGAAAAAAAAAAAAAAAAAAAAAAGGTTTACGATACCCTCTCAATAGTGCTCAACACCTCCAACCTTTGCTGTCTAGTGTCTTTGTGCTCCTGCCACAAAAAAGAAAAAGAAAGTCACTTAAAGTGACTTTGTAAAAACATTTTAAAAATTATTGCATCCTCAGTTAAAGAAATCAAGCCTCACCTCATCAGATGTGTTTGCATGAACAGCATCAATTGCTCGTCTAGGAGAGAAACAAGTAGACACTGCAACCTGCCCGAGTGAACCCTCAATGTGGACAACTGAAGTAATGCAAGAATTACTGCCAACTATTAATACTGTAAATTTATAAAATGGGTATTAAATTAGCTCAATGCACCACACCTGGGATATACGAGAGTGCTTTGGTAACGTAAGGGGTTGTGAGTTTAGGTGGTTCCTTCTTTAACCGGTCACCCAAAAACTCCTCTTCAGCAAGTTTGGCATCCATCCTCTGATAGTACTCCTGCAGAGATCAACAACTACGCTTCACATCCAACAGTTTCTCTTTGTCTTATTCAAACAGTTGTAAAATTATCAAATACATTTAAACATTAAAAAAAATAAATGTACTATTTAAAGCAAACACAGCCACTGGGATCATGTTGTGAAAAAAGCAGTTAAACTTTGCTAATGATGGCTAAGCAGTTCAGAACTGATACAGACCTGGTAATAGTAGTCATCCAGATGTGGATTTTCGCTCTGTAGCTGAATCATCTGCAACCTGATTATCCATTCCTTCTCTTTATCAGTCATGATTTGGGAATATGGGTCCCAGCTCACTGGCTTTCTGTGAATTACATCATCTAAATTCAGATAAATAAAACTTAGATTTCCAAGTGGGGAAAAAAAAACCCCAAAAACAATGCTCTTTGCCCTAACTGGTGAGGTCTCTGCTGTCGTTGACTCAAAAGCCGCTTATGCTGGGGATGGAACTGGGCAACAGGACCTGGTGCTCTAAAAGTTGACAAAGAAAACTATTGTTGGAACAGACCAAACAGTAACTAGTAAAGTCTATATTATGAGATTATACTCTAAAAATAAAATGTCTCCTTTGTGTTTCATAGAAGGGTTTGTAACAACATAAGGGGAACATGCATATTAAATCTTATTCCTTTATGAATTAGATCACTAACCTGAACCCCTGCGTGATGTTGGCAGATGGGCTATAGAATGGAGCAGGCCTGGGGGAGTCAGTCCCAAACTGCAGATGCATGAGTTTGGGTGTGTGGGACATTGGTGTAGAGAAAGGAGGACGGGAAGGTGAAAGAAAACCTCCAGGCTGGAAAAATAAAACAAACATAAGCCACTTGAACAAAAAGGCTTTATTCAGAAACAGAACCTTCCAAATTAGCAGTTGTAGTATGAACAAGGGGGTCACTTGGTTGTATTGTTGCTGGGGTGAAAAGAGTCTTTGGGGACGAAAGGGAGAGCAAGGAACCATGGGATTCTTTTGTGCCTAAACAAGAAAGAATGGATAAATTTAACATTCTAGTGTTGTCACAGCCAGCTTTGTATTGACCAACACCACTCATTTACAGAATGTAAAATGTTTACAGTCTCCATATATTAGAAACCCCACTACCTGATAATGACATCTCTGGTTGAAGGACCCAACAAAAGGATGTCCTCTCCTGCCCCGGCTAGTGGAAAAAGGTCTCATAGGAGATAGAAAGTTTGGAGAAACAGGTGGAACCCTGCCATGTCTTGATCTATCAATGACTCCCACGATCGCCTGGTCCTAATTGGTAAAAAGATCAACGTGATCAACAGTTGTGTTGCATAGCTGCAAGACACACATTTGAGATTTGCTTGAGCACCTGAAGTATAGATGCCGCAGGTGGCCTACTGGACTTTTGAGGTGCTATCATCCACTGTGAGAAAGACGGTGGCAAGCATTACATTCCAGGTCAAACCAAAAAAGCTAAATATTGCTAAATACTGAAGATTACACACTGTATTTGAATTGAGGTCCTCCCAGTAGGAGCTGAGGCTGCAATCCACAATGGCACTATCAAGACTCTAGAAAAAACAAACCCAGTGCAAAAATGCTGGTTAACAATTTAATTTCCCACCAACATTTCTGAAATAGACATCAGGCACATAAACCTTTAGGCTCGGTCGTCCTTCCACAGTCTTCACCACAGCTGGGTCATCAAACAGCTGCCCTCGGCCTGCTCTCCCTCTCTGAGACCGGCCTGTTGGAGTGTGGGGCCAAACGCGAGATCCCAGTTTGAAGGGTGAATGGGAACTGTGAGGGGAAGGTGATATGGGACGTGGAGGTGGTGGAGGGGGTGGTGAAGACTGTGGTGTTGGGGAGTTGTCGCTACACAGCAGCAGGAGATCCATAGGGTCAGCATCTGGATTATCACCACTTGTGGCTACATCTGGGTTCAAATTTTTTTGCATAATGAGTGTATAAAGTGTTAGTTTAAAAAAAAAAATAAACTGCAGTGAAAATGCTTCAAGGATTAAAACCCACCTGACAAATTCTCATCTCCCATACCCATCCCAGAAAAAAAGAAATACACAGGAAACTTTCTGCTTCAGCCCAGGGGTGGATTTAGTGAATTGGGGGCCCCAGGCAAATATAGGAATGGGGCCCTATACATTTGCACATATTTACCTAGATCAACCTTTTTTTTCCCCTTTTTTGTCGTGATGCTTGCTGCTGCACAATGGTGCCCCATAGTTGAGTCCAATGTTTCTACGTTTTTCATGTACGTGTTATAATGGGATTCTTTCATTTACATTTATTCATTTAGCAGACACTTTTTATTCTTTCATGTTGTAGACCACAAAATAGCAATTGATTTACCATTGTTGGGATACAAGTTTGAAGAAAAAACTAATTATAAAATGACAAACCTCACAACTGAACCTTTAAACCATTTTTTTTTAAAGAAAAGGGATGAGTCAGAAGTATAAAGTATTATATCATTTAAAATTAGTTTATGTGGGTGGATTTTTGCATTGGTCTGAATAAAAACTTCAGACTGGATTATTGAAAATGCACATTCATTCTCTGCCAGTAGGAGGTGATTTTGGAACATCAGAAATATAGCGGTTTCCCTGGTAACGGCTGTAAACAGCAGCGCTCAGCTCATAAATGATATTTTATCAGGTAAAATGAAAATGCCATCAAAACTTTTCTGAAGACAATCAGTTCCCTTCAGAGGTTCAGTCATATAAAAACTTGAATTAGTGAGAAAGAGAAAAGTGTGAAAAAATATAGCCTATATTAACGAGCAAAGTCCACTGATGAGTTACCAGTGTAAGCTTACATTGAAATTTTAGTCATTTTAACTTAGGGCTGTAAATCGATTAAAATATTTAATCGCGATTAATTTCATGATTGTCATGAGTTAACTCGCGAATAAATCACAACTTAATCACACATTTTTATCTGTTCTAAATGTACCTTAAATTAATACTTTAAGTTTTTAATACTCTAATCAACATGGGCATGGACAAATATGGATGCTTAATGCAATGTTTATTATTAGTGAAACCATAGTTAACGGAGCATGAAGACTAGACAAAAGGTCATAGATGTTTTTCAAAGAACTTGTTCATGTCTAATAGACACATGAAGAAAAAAAATACCAGGTTCCTATTACTTCTCTTTCTTTGCACTGAGCAATTTACTGACACAAACCTGTTTACATTTTCGCACGACATGGCAGCTCACTTCTTCTGAACATGCAAAATGTACATTTATTATTACATTTGTTTGCCTCTCTGTGCCACATACTGTATTTTGATGCAGCTAATTTCTCAATAAAACTGTTTTCATTGGTATATTTTACTGTTTCTGTTGTCAGACAACGGGATGAATATGAAATAATGGGTCGCGTTTCAGTCACTAAGACTACATAGCTCTCCCTTCCAAGATGTTAATCTGCACAAAAATCCTGATTTATAATCGTGCCGTCGTCTGATAAAATCAACTAGACTACACATAAGAAAGACAATAGCTGTGCTGTGATTTCGGCTATACTTGCACGTAAAATTAGAGAAGCAAAGTAGCCTATCTGTGTTTTAACTAAAAGCGCAGCTCCTTTCAGCCGCTCGCTGAACAATGCAGACGCAGAGAGAGAGAGGTGTGTGTGCTGGGAAAGAGAGACCTCGTGCTCGTGCGGCAGTCAGCTTCAGATGCATAATATTTTCATTTGCTACAAGCAGTATACACAAGAAGCACGTTCAACTCGGACACGCAGACGGTTGTCATGGCAATAGACACCGTAAACAGCAACCGTTCGCGTGTCCGCGCTTAATGCGCCTCTCATATGAAAAGCATTTTAGGGGGCCCTTGGCTTTTGGGGGCCCAAGGAAGTCGCCTACCTTTGCCTAATGGGTAAGTCCGCCCCTGCTTCAGCCATTTAGCTCAGATTTAAATGTATTATATATTGGATTCCAATCCAGTCACAATTTGTGCATGACATCCAATTCCAGTAAGCTCACGGATTTTATAATATAATACCTAAGCCAAATGTCTCCTCATTGTAGAGGTCAATCTCCTCATCCTCTTCAGCCATTTCCTGCAGTAGTCCACATTCATCATCCTCCTCCTCTTCTCCTCTGTCGCTCCACTGATCCCCATTCTCTGGCCAACTGGTATCAGGAACAGATTCCCCGGTTTTCTCCTGATAACAGAGCAAAATAAAATGTATGATAAAACATTTCTAACAATATCCAAGTCAGTGTCAACACAGGATGACCTGCTATTCTCCAGAAAACAGCTTATAAGAGATATATATTAAACTGTTTAACATACAAATATTAAAGCATTTAAATTAATATAAATATTAAAATAATCCACATTTATCTGAACCTTATTACACCCATTTAGTTACTGTGCATATAATCTTGTAGTATTTAACGATTAAGCTTGTTTTTGTAATGTAGAAATACATTTAAGTACAAATAGAACATTTAAGTAAACTGCACAAAGGCTACAGATTACAATGTTAACAAAAAGGTAAAAACTAATTGTAACCAATCACATACAAATATACACTCGTATAAATACATAAATTTTCACCTAAAACGCCACATGAACACCTAATTTTTTGTCAGCTATAAAGCTGAAAACCAATAACAGAATTGTATTTCTTAAACTGCATACAAAGAAAAAAAAAAAAACACTTTACACTTAACATCAGTTAACTACATTATTTAGCAAACTACACTTCTGAAGGATCTATTAAACCTAGTTAATTTCAACATCAACAAATTCGTCACAACATTAACATTAATAAAAATTGTATATGTTAATGTTATTTAATGGTTCTGAGCAAACATGCATTAACCAGCACTAACCAAGAGGTCCTTATTGTAAAGTACTACCGAAGATATTAAGTGTGAACGCGTAAACGTATGATAGGCAATATGCATGGCACTGGCTTTCCTAACCAAAAATGTTCAATCCATTCACAGTGTTATTGCTTCATGTACTTACGGGATGTTCAGAATCATCCATTTAAATGTCAGTATTTCAGAATTATGTGAAATATTTCGTTAAGCTTCCACACTCGCTGAATGTCTACAACTACCAGTTCTGTTCCACGTGCTTATCAGTGTTTGGAAATGAACACACCTGCGTGCTTGGAGGTGGTGCTTTACACAAGGGCGTAACTACCATAGACAGTTGCCAAGTCCACTTATTTTGGGCTTATTTCCAAAATACAGCTGTGTATGGTCATTTTGGCTCTTGAATAACATGGGGTATTTTGTGAATGGGAGTATAATGGTTTACGGCATAAGTTCAATGTTTTGGCGGAACAAAATCCCATTAAAAGGCGTGCCCTATGCTGCATGCTGTGCATATGCCCCACCATCCCAAACGGGTCACTTATTTTGGGCTTATTTTCCTGACCGGGTTGCTTATTTTGGTCTTGTTTTTTCAGACCATTGATCGCTTTGTCTTGAAAAAAAATAAAATAAATAAATTAAATAAAAATAAAAATAAATAAATAAACTAAAAATTTGGCAACACTGCAACTGCATTATGGGACACGTCTTCCCTAATAACCAGATACGGCGTCCCATTGTAGCCATTTGATTTTCTGGATTTGCTCTACTGCACGCCATTTTTCACGGCTCATGTTAGGATGTGCTTAGTCCTTGATAAAGGATAAAAGACATTTGCGAGTTTTGTTTTCTTCAACGGATTATATGTAAATATCCACACCCAGCGCTCTTTTTGTTTTCTGTGTTATGAAATATTCCGCTGCAAACGATGCAGTGCGCGAGTGAACTGTCAGAATGAACCAAACCGGACAATTGATTAGAATAGATCAAAAGAATGATTCGTTCGCGAATCGGGTTATCGTTTTGATCTTGAACAGCTAAAATAAAACCGGACTTTATTACTGAAATTAGCAGATAAAATGATTCTCAGGTCGGTCATATTACTGATAAGCAGTAATATTTTACTGGGACGCGCGGTATTTAACTGGGACTTATTCCCCAGTAAAAGGCCCTTACAAAAATTAACCATGGTTTTATTGTAGTAAAAGTGTTTTTTTTTTTTTGTTTGTTTGTTTGTTTTTGGCGTATTGGTTACCATTTGTATAACGACAGTTTTACTACAAATATCATGGTTAAACTATGGTTAGTGTAGCAAAACCGGTTAATTTGTGGTTACCATGATTTAACTATAATAACCATGGTTTTTTGGTTTTATTTGTGGTAAAACCATGGTTAATTTTCAAAGACTATAGAAATGGTCTAGCTCACAACTCATTTGTAGGTAGGCTATCATAAACCGTGCTGGGCTCGTTACTCAAATATGTAATTTATTATTACTCTACTCCTTTCAAATGTAATATTATTACTTATTACTTTCTGGCAACAGTAATTAGTTACATTACTTTCTCTTCACGCCCCACAGAAGTTGTAATTGCGTAGGCCTACCTAAAATATGAAAAGTTACTAACATATTTCTGCCTCATCATTTGACCAAAATCCACATTGGATCGCAGTCAGAAGAATTACTACAAACAGTCAGTGGTGATTGATAGTGACTTTTAGTAAGTGTTGTATAACCTCATTAACAGGGCAGTGCACAGACATTTTGAGGGGCAGTGGCCCAAATAAAAAAAAAATAAAAAAAGGGGCACTAAGGGGGTGGCTTGTTAATACAAATTATCCAGTTGTTACAAATATACAATAAAAAGAGAAGACAGCACACTGTAATAATTTCAGACTTTAATTTAGATGTTTTGATAAGAGTGGGCTCTCCCTCACTCTCTGGGCCTGCTTCTGCCTCATCTTCAATGGAAGTACAGAGTGGGGTAAGTCAACCCACACCCTGTATCTTGGCAAATACAGTTTTACTGTCATGTGACCATGTATTTTGGAACCACCCATCATTTCTGCTAGACTGTGAAAAGGAAAAACACATGGGGGGAGTGGAAGGCACCCATTTACTTTAAAAACGGTTTTTGGCTTGTCAATGTAAAATTTTAGCATAACAGATGTAATGGTTGTTACATCAAAGCAAATTTATAGGGTGATTCAGCAACATATAAAACCATGCAATTAGGGAAATGCACCATGCATTTAGCTAAATATTAACCTGAATTGGTAAGCTAGCTGGTTTTTTATTTTTTATTTATTTTTTTTTCTCCAAAATGGCAGCTATGAGGCAAAGTGAGCCAAATGCTGTGGGGTAAATTTAGTGAGCATTTTAACTTACCCCATCATAAGGGACTGTAGTTAAGTTAAATCTCTGATTTATAACTGGTATTTTAATGTGATATTACAAGTTTAGTTTACCATATATGCATATTATTTGTAGTTTATTTGATAGGAACAGTGTACAAGTGCACCAAATCCTTCTCTGATAAGAACCAGAAAATGCTTTTCTTCACATTATAATCATATATTTATTTCCACCTGTAGTCACGAATGGCCAACAAACTCTCTGTTTAGTCTGTTTTTAGGAAGGTTACAACTTTGGTGTTCAACATATTGTTTCAGAAATGCAAACAATTAAATATTGAAATTTAAACTTCATGTGGTTGTTTTTATGTTGTTAATGTTAACTTTATGAAAATAAATATCACTGTTTGTAAAAGGAAATTATTAAATTAGTTTTTAAATTATTATTTATTTCACATGGGTTTGAATCAGATTCAGTCAGATGGTCATTTTACAACCAGATGGTGCATCTTACCCACTGACTCGACTCGGGTCAACTTACTCCTAACACGGGGAAAACTGAGCCATGGGAACAGTTTTTTTTTTTTTTTTTTTAATTTTTTTTTTTTTTTATAACAAGCCATATTTTTTAGAAACCTTTGTCATAGATACATTCTGGTTATTTAAAATGATAGGATTTCTTTCATTAGGATAGGATAGGATAGATACTTTCATTGTACTTAATTTAAGAATTAAAATGTGAAAAAACTGCTAAATATTCTAAGATTAACCTGCTGGCTTGCTGGAGCTTTGAATTCATGTTTGCAATGTTGAACTGCCCTAGCAGCCTCCCTTTCGCTCCTTTTCTCTCTCTGTCTCTGTCTTCTTTTTTGTGAAGGCATTGTTTTTTAAATTTTTTTATTATTAATGTATTTATTTATTTAATTTTTTTTGTATACAAAGTGTGCCATTTATATTATATCTGATCGGGTACAATAATTTAATTAGACATTCTAATTTTAAGAACGTGGATATTTTGTTGTTAGCACTTTTAGAAGACTGAGAGCAAATCATTACCGACAGAAATACAAAACCAAACTACCAAATTACTAATTCAGCGAATCATCCACTGACTAATGTAGATTGTAATGCATCTACCTGTTCATGCAACTACCTGTTCATGCAACTACCTTTGGGAAGAACTGTCGTCTGCACTCGGGCACAGATTGTGAGTGATGCTGCGGAGCGGGCGGAAAAACACGGAGCGGATTAGCGGAATCAGTGTATCTTTAGGCAACCTATTCTCACTCCCAGGGCGTCAGAAACTGAAGCATGGTCAAGCGCTTTTAGCGTCACTATGAAGACGCCAAAGGTGCCCCTCAGCGTCGCTATATCGACGAGCTCGGACCTACATTGATTTAAACGGGAAACTTTTGGCGTCAAATACAGAGGCGAAGGGCGTGAAATGTTTATCGCTATGAAATCACATTCCAGAAGTCTCATTCACACACATCGCGATATTTGCCATCAGTTTACATGTGCCACAGGTTGGGTGAGTAGTCGTAAATACGCCGTCTTAATGTCTGTTATAAAATGTATTCAGTCTTCTTTATTTATCAGAATAGCGCCGTATGTGTATTCGCTGTATTATATCGGTCATCCGAGGCTGTCTTTGAGTTTCATTGCGTTTAACTAAAACACACCTGCTAACTAGGGTGATTAAACACTATCTGTCACGTGACGTGCCATAGACCTTGGATCAGTTTTATATTCATATCAGGTTCAAAGATGTAAGTTGTATTTGTAGTAACATCATGCTAACCATGTAGTTTTACTGTGAAATTTGAAATTAAAACACAGTAAAAGAGACATTTACCATGTTTTACCACAGTATCTGTAGTTTTACTGTGAAATTTGAAGTTAAAACAAGTAAACATGACACTTACCATGATTTTACCACAGTAACTGTAGTGATATGTATAGTAATACCACAGTATCACCAAATTTACTATGGTTTTACCACTGTAATGGTAGTTTTAATGTGCCTTTATGACAGATATCACAGTAATCACAACATTTACTGTACCATGCTTGTAATACCTTTTAATGTAAAATCCAAAAAAATTGGAAAAAAAAAAAAATCTGTATTTTTTTTTCCCCATCTTGCAGTTCATTCATATCGGTTTATATCTTAAATATTTTACTCACAGATCATTATTAACATTCTCTATGTAATTCTATTTTATTTTCTCTCCCTTTTTCACTTAATTAGAAGCACCACAAATTAAATTGCCATCTGTTATAGGAACTACTGAACAGACATTTAGAAGTTTATTTTAAAATGCAAAGTTGAAACTAAAAATAAATCTGTGTAAACACTTGCATTTTTTTTTTACAACACTATAAGTGTGTCCCATAAGGTAATGAAAATGTCTACACACACTTGAACACTTGGGCCAAATACAGGAAATACGTCAAATAAGTAGTCAAGTGGACAAATGCAAAGACCGCAAGTGTGGGTATTTGGACAGGGCAAAAGTTTAAGAAACAACAAATGCTGTGCAAATTATAACAGCAGGAATTTTTGATAAAAGGGTAAAACTAACAGACCTACCGCTGCAAATGTCTGTCTCGGCAGCTTTCTGTCTTAATACCTCTCCACAAACACGACTGGGCTGACTGCTTCCTTTACATCTTTTCAGCTAATAATAATGATAATAATAATAATTAAAAAAAGGGAGAGAAAATAAAATAGAATTATATAGAGAATGTTAATAATGATCTGTGAGTAAAATATTTAAGATATAAACCGATATGAATGAACTGCAAGATGGGGGGAAAAAAATACAGATTATTTTTTTTTTTCCCCAATTTTTTTGGATTTTACATTAAAAGGTATTACAAGCATGGTACAGTAAATGTTGTGATTACTGTGATATCTGTCATAAAAGCACATTAAAACTACCATTACAGTGGTAAAACCATAGTAAGTTTGGTGATACTGTGGTATTACTATACATCACTACAGTTACTGTGGTAAAATCATGGTAAGTGTCCTGTTTACTGTTTTTTAACTTCAAATTTCACAGTAAAACTACAGATACTGTGGTAAAACATGGTAAATGTACTGTTTACTGTGTTTTAACTTTAAATTTCACAGTAAAACTACATGGTTACCGTGATTTTACTACAAATACAACTTACATCTTTGAACCTGATATGAATATAAAACTGATCCAAGGTCTATGGCACATCACGTGACAGATAGCGTTTAATCACCCTAGTTAGCAGGTGTGTTTTAGTTAAACGCAATGAAACTCAAAGACAGCCTCGGATGACCGATATAATACAGCCAATACACATACGGCGCTAATCTGATAAATAAAGAAGACTGAATACATTCTATAACAGACATTAAGACGGCGTATTTACGACCACTCACCCGACCTGTGGCACATGTAAACTGATTGCAAATATCGCGATGTGTGCTGAATGAGACTTCTGGAATGTGATTTCATAGCGATAAACATCTCATGCCCTTCGCGTCTGTGTTTGACGCCAAAAGTTTCCTGTTGAAATCAGTGTAGGTTCCCTGATAGCACACCTACATCTTGGAGAGGTCTATTTGATGTCTGCATTTACATCTGCAAGACGTATTTTTTAGGGTGTTTGCTCATCTGCAATACGTCTATAGGACGTTTCCTTTTAGATGTCAAATAGACGTCTATTAGATGTGAGATGTTTATGATTTAGAATGTATGTAAAACTGACATCTGAAAGACGTCTGTCAGATGTTTGTAGACAGCAGATGCTTTCCAGATCAAGAGATCTTTAACAGATGTCTTGCAGACGTACGTGTGCTATCTGGGTTAGAGCCCTGCGGGGGCCTAAAATATAGGCCCTAGCCCGGCCCGTGTCCGACAGCTCATCAGAATTACCGGCCCGAGTCCAACCCGAGCTCGTCTTTTTTCCCCTTCTCCCAAAACGGCTTATACTGTTTCAGCTATTAAAACACTTCAATTTTGAATGAAATGGCAAAGTGATTGTATTTCGTTTCGCTATTTTATTAAGTTACTTTAGAAAAACGTTTGGAGCATTTTCTTATTCGTTAAATATAAGTTTTTGTTTTTTAAAGTAACGACCGAGCAGCAGCGGCAGACAGCCCTGCTGAAAAAAAACAACAATAGAACCCTGCCCAAAACACAATAGAAAATGTAATGGTTTTAATGGTTATAATGGGAATTGTATTGGTTTTAATGGAAACTATAACGGTGTCTACTGGTATGTGATGGATTCTATTGGTGGGATATTAAATCCTATTGGAAAAATGCCCAAAACACACTACAAAAAGGAATTTTGTAATGGTTTTACTGGAAAAAGCTAATGTTTTATAATGGTATTTTAATGGAAACCATTAGAATTTCTGTGATGGTTTCTGTTGGGCTTCTATTGTTTTGTTTTTTTTTTAGCAGGGAGAGTTGATCATAGCCTGTGTTTGATCAATTTAGCCTTCTCAAATCATCATGACTTGTCTAAAATTAAATCTATAGTTATAAAACAGCTCCACAATGTTAGTTTAAACGCTTAACCTAGATAAATGTGCACTGACGCATATCTAGTCGTTTGTGCGGAGAGCCGAAGCGCGCTTTACAGGAAGCGCGAGAGCGATCACTAGCATTGGAAACATTTCAAAACACTTTGTCATTTTTGCTCATAAAGGTAAGAGTAATGGGCTACATTGTTTGGAACTGTAAAGGGTCTACTTTTATTTGTGTGCACTCAAAATATCAACAAAACATGCTTTTATAAAATAAAGAAAAATAAAAGCAGTTTCGGTTTTGAGCAGGAGCGCTTCTGAAAAAACGGAACACAGCGAATACTTGCCTCACTGACTTGATAAATATAGTATCTATAGAAAGCTTTGAATTAACGAAATAATTTGAATCGAAAACAAAAACTGAGAGGGGCACCTCAGGCGATGAGGGCAGAGGGGCAGTGGCTCTAGCCACTGGGCCACCCCCCTGTGCACGGCACTGCTCATTAATTGTCATGTAGCTTGAAGCTATTTCTCTGTTACACATATATGATTTAGGCTATATTTCATGATGTATTTTATCAAAAGAAATAGCAAAAGTTCCTAAGAAAATGTTTTTTTCTAAAAATATTTTTTTATTATAGTAATACAATCTATATCGGGATCAGAGGGATGTAGGTGCAATGCCAGAGTTGAGTAATGCCACAACTTACACTTTGGTGTTTCTTCTCACAAAATCAATGTAATGGCAAAATTCCATCCGTTGAATGTAAGCTTTTCCATATTCCAAAACTGCTTGCTGCTCCAGTGATTTAATGTGTTCATGAGTCATGAAAATAATGAAAATAAATCTAGGAATTATTGGATTGTTGGATTTCAAATCAGGGTTGAGGTATCAAAAGTAAGCAATTAGCTGTTTTATGGATGGTAACTGTTATATTAATACTGAAATCCTATTAGTAATTAGTTACACTACAGCACAAAGTAATATCATTACTGTTGGTACTATTAGGTTACTGCCCAGCATTAAAATACTTTCAATGTCTAGTCAAAATATATATATTTTTTTGCAGATGTATCTTCAATGCACATTACGACTAGCCAAAATATCTTATCTTAATGCCAATTATGATGAGTCAAAATTTCAAAATAGGTATTTGGAATCTGAATTTTCTAACTAGTCAAACTAGATTACAACAGTGTTAATTTCGTCAACGAAAACGACGGTGAAAAATATTCGTTAATGAACCTTTTTTCTGTGATTAAGACAAGACAAGCTAAAACTAATATCTGAAATTGATGCCGCGTCTTCGTTGACGGGATTAGAATGTTATTTGAGGACAACAGGTGTTAGGAGATTTTCGGTTTCTGAGATTTTCGGTTTCAGTGGGTGGAGCATTCATGAATATTCAAAAGTTTCCCGGACATGCGCGATTGCGCGTGGAACTGAGAATTTCAGTTTACGCTCCTTGTATCTCAGAAGGTTTAATGGAATAGGCTATTTCCAAAAAGAAAAAAAAAAAAAAAAAAAAAAATTAATTAATTAAATAAATAAATAAAAATGAACAGGGTAGAATATTTTTTAGCTTTGTGCAAAAATGCCTAAACTACATTTGTTCATCATTTCATAACAGTATAATGTTTTATTATTTTGCAGTACACATTTTGTGCAGTCGCCCGTGACTAAATGATTGCAGACACTCTTTGTGTAATGTTAGGATAAAGTACAACAAACTTCAGCTAGTTGTAAATTTATTTCAGTTCGTTGTGCTGTTCATTTGTACCTTGTGATGCTTTAAAACTGTCTTATTATCATTTGTTGAATACATCACTGCCTGCAACAAATGAAATGAACATGTATGAATGTATAGGAGGACTTTTTTTTTTTTTTTTTTTGTATATTGGTGTGATGATCCATGTCTTAACTTACCCTGTTCAACATTCTCCATGTTTTCTGGTCATCCTCCAACTGGGGCCTGTACCATGAAGCTGGTTTAGCTGGCAAGCCGGGTAAGTTTCAGTTTAGTTTGCGCCAACTCTGGGTTTTAGGTACCATGAAAGTGGTTTGGCTTTTAGCTGTGTTCATTGCCATAGTAACTTGTGCTCCACAGCTAACCTGCTCCAGAGCAGGTTATGTTCTGGTTTAGAGATCTCAAACTGAAATTTGGCCAATCAGCCTCAAGGAAAGTGATACATCTCTGATGCAATAAAGCCACTCCCCAGTTTCTCTTACTCTAAGTTAAAGGATGCTACATAGTAAAACATTTTTAAAGATGAAAATCGTCTGATTTTTAGAGATTCTTATAATTATTTTATATGATTTATATAATTATTATACCCTTAATGCATTACACAAGCCAGCTTAGTTTAATATTAAGATTTTAGTTTAAAATAAAATAAACATATAGGTAATATGCAATATAAATAAGTTTTAGAATCAATAGCTTTAAGCATGACTACATATGAGCTTAGATTTTTAAGTGTTTTTATACATATGAATATTATCAACTCTATAAACTAACTTTACAACTTTTACTTGCACTTAAATGGCGAGATGTTTCCTTTAAGTTGTCCTTTTTCACAGATAGATAGTTTCATCTTGCTGTGTAAATGTGTTTAAATTATTCATATTGTTCAGTCTTTTAATCTTTGGTAGTGAATTGCACTGACCCTCTCATGAGAAGTGAATCATAGTTTCAAGGCATGTGATTGGCTGCTCATTACTGATGTCACACATTCATGTGCACCTGCTCCATTAACTCAGGATCAAGCCTGAGTTGACAGAGAAAGTTGATGATCAGCTTCATGGTACCAACAAAGCCGGTTTGGACTGGTTTGGTTTTGTCAACTCAAAACCAATCCTGCAACCCTGAGTTTGTTCAGACACCATCATGGTACAGGCCCCTGGTCTGGTGAACTGTCTAGTTGTAAACTATGATAGTCTTACACTGCTGCAAAAAAAAAATGTTGCTGAAATTTCATTGTTTTTTCGTGTTTCCAATATATAATATTTAAACATTTGTACAAACAAATACAAATTTACAAATTAAGGTTATCACAAGTAAAGCTTTATGGTTCCACTTGCACGTGATGAAACCAAGAATCCCAAAACACCTGGATGATTACATCTACTGATTTCCAATAGAAGTGCAGATATAGACATGTGAACCAACAACCATTTTAATTCTTCAGTCACAAAAATGCAAAAAAGAGGGCTACTGGGATGCAAAACTCTCTAAATCTCGGTGCTCTTTGGGCAAGGGAAAACTTCTCTATAAATCTTTGTTGCAAAGCCAAGGCACTCGAGAATTTATATTAAAAAGCCTTTATTATTTCATGGCTTAAACATTAAAAACAAGTCACAGATGACGGCACACCTATGCGTTGCTGCAAATACGCCTTCATCAGGGTGTGGAAAACAGACACACTCGGTCTCTTTTATAACAATCAACTGATCACATGACAGTCACATGACTGCACAAATCACCACATGGAGAAAGAAGGAAAAGATGCTTCCACAACATATTACAAAATACATCATAAATCATACATTAAAGTCATCCAATTCTACATAAATAAATAAATAAATAAATACATTCATACATACATACATACATACATACATACATATATATATATATATATATATATATACACATACATACATATACATACATATATATATATATATATATATATATATATATATATATATATATATATATCTATATATATATATATCCATACGCATAAGTAACACTGTCAAAATATAACAAACAAATCACAAAAAAGGTGAAAAATCTAAGTCCCCATTCAAACCAGGAAACTGATTTGCTCTCAATGTATAGATCCATAATGACTCTCTCTGTTGTACCCATTTTAATTATTTATTGTTATGCTCTTCTGTTCCCTTTAAAGTTTTAAAACGGTCATCTTGGCAATGAATGAAAAAACGTTCACCACCATATCAGTGGCCTAATAAAAATTTTGCAGCCTATACTGATGTTATTCTCTGTCATCTGTTCTTGCAGTGTACCTGGATGATACACAATGATGATCATTGATACAAATGCATGATCTATTTTGATGCACAACAAACACTCATTCAACATTAGAAGTCATAAAGTTTAATAAACATATATATTCTATAAGGCTTTAATCAGTGGAATAAAGATTGGACTGTGGCCTTGACTAGCTTTTGATAACAAGATATTGTAACGTGTATTGGTGTGGAAGTTTGATATTATGTGAGACAGTAACATTTTGTTTTTAAAAATATGAATTCAATAGTGATTCACATTCAAAATCCAGGAAAATATAGTCATGGACGATGTGATTAAAGTAAAGTTCTCCTGAATGAATCCTGAATTTATAACAAGAATTATTGAACTCTTGTTATAAAATAAAAAGATTTAACCACCAAAACAAGAAAATAGGAGAAAAGATAGTGTGATGTAAACGTACCTGTTGAATCTGCTGTATTAAAATATGAAACATAATAGATATATGTAAAAACAACAACAACATATTTCTAAACTTGATTCTGGCATTTAATTCATGACATTACCATTCAATTTTTTTTTTTTGTGATTACTATGATTTAAAAAAAGAAAAAAAATGTATGCTTTTTTTTGACAAGGATGCATTACATTAATAAAAAATGAAAGACATTTATAATGTTACAAAAGATTTCTATTTCAAATAAATGTTCTTCTGAACTTTCTATTCATCAAGGAATCCTGTCACTGTATAATGGTTTGCACACTTCATTAAGCACCACCATTTTCAACTGTGATAATAATCAGAAATGTTTCTTGAGCAGCAAATCAGCATATTGAAATTAATTCTGAAAGATCATATGACACTGAAGAGGAAAAATCTGACATTATAGAAAAAACCTTAAAACAGTGATCAGAATCAGAAACAGAACCAGACAGAGCTTTATTGCCAAGTGTGTTTACATACACAATGAATTTGTCTTGGTGACAGGAGAAAAAAAGTACAGACATAGTGCAGACATACTTATATTTTGACATACATATAATAGACATACATATAATCAAATTAAATGTAATATGTGTATGTATGTATGTGTATATATATATATATATATATATATATATATATATATATATATATATATATTAGGGGTGTCAACGTTAACGCGTTAACGCATGCGATTAATCTAAAAATTTTAACGCGTTAATATTTTTTAACGCAGATTAATCATGTGATAATGCTTGACCCCAACTTCTTCCCGTCATCGCAGCGCAGAAGGTTATCTATCATTGTGTGATGAGGGTACAGTGAGCCAGTGTTACCAGGGTAACGGCACAGTTGGGCTATTTTGAAAATACAGTCGCGGGAAAAATTACAGAGCGGCGGGTTGCGTTTTTTTTTTTTTTTTGGGCTACTTTTATAATGTACCGCGGGCGCCCAAAGTGTATATAGACAAATAAAAGTTAAAATAGATCCTTTTACTAATGTGTATTATACTTGGAATGTATACCTGGCAACTTAAGAACAGAGAGGCGGTTATAAACATCACAAACAACGTGAGTTTCAGCCAGAGCACACATGTTAAGGCTTTTACACAGCAGAAATAAACATGACAACAGTCACTATAGATTATACAAGATAATAAACACGCGATTACGATAGGATATGGTTTGTATGTGATTTTTTTGAGATGAATGTGTACATCTATGCTAATTTGTGCAGCGATATAAAAGGCTATAAATAGCATATTTTAACAACAGTAAACGACCAAATTCCACATGTGATCGCAAAAGGAAGTTATTAGAAACACTCGATGGTGGTTTGAAGCGAGTTCTGAGTAAAAGTGTACTATTAATCTCATAAATTGTCTTATGTAGCATGATGCTAATGTTAGCGCTAACGCACCTGCAGAACAGGTTCAATTCTTCAAAATGCATTTTGTCATAATACTTCACATAAGGTCGCAAGAAAATGTTTTGTTGTATTTATTTAGAAATACTTTTGATAATAGTTGGGTAAATGTAAACTGGGATTGAAGCGATGTGGCTTGGTAAACGTTTTATTGCCAGTATAAAGGCTAATAATGGCTGAATAAAAACAGAAGAATAATGATAAAAGAATAATAAGGATTATGTCTCATACCTGGCGGAGATGTGAAAGTTTCTGCTTCCTTAAACTAGTTTGTCATGCATTTCATTTCAACACATTTACAGGTAAATCCTAGTATTTTAAATGTGCGATTAATCATGATTAATCACAGTCCATGACTGTGATTAACGCGATTAAATTTTTTAATCGATTGACAGCACTAATATATATATATATATATATATATATATATATATATATATATATATATATATTAGGGCTGCAACTAACAACTAACGATTATTTTGAAAATCGAATAGTTGGCCGATTATTTTTTTGATTAATCGGATTAAAAAAAGCCCAATTTTAGTTTTTTTTTTTGTTTTTTGTTTTATTGACAAAAAAACACTTCAAAATTCTGCCAAAATGTCCTTCAAACAAACGTGTCAACTGAATGCTATAAAAACAGTGCTTAACTATTTAGTTGACCACCTGTCATAATAAAGAGAAAACAGAAATATTTTGGGAATCTGTCAAAAAATTGTTTAAATCTAAGAATGTTATTGTCATTTATTGGGCAAATAACAAAGTAAGTAGGCTAGTATTTAATAACAATAACAAAAATGTCCTCCTATGCCTTTCATAACAGCTTGCATTCTTGCTGGTATTGTTTATGTACTTTTTCACTGTAATTGGGTATCTGAAAAAAAAAACACTATAAAGTGCTTGACTATTTTTTTCTGCCTTTTTTCATAGATAACAGCAATAATTATATTATATCACTAGAAATAGCCAACTACTGTTACTAAAGAACTTAAAATGATTTTGGTAATCACCAATATTGTTAGTTTAGAGCAGCAGTGGCACAAAACTTACATAATTTGTTTAAAACTTTACATAAATTTGTTTTAATAAATTTGTTAGGCACTGTATAGTGAATATAGTTTAAATCTCTACATTAAAAATTAAAATAATAATAAACATAACAAGGACGAATAAAAACAAACTCAGTGTCAACCAACAGGTAAGAGTAATGGTCTGCAGGAACACGCGTTCACTTTGATCACAGTCACGTTTTACTGTCATTTCTTTATCCTGTAAAAGGGGTTATGAAAGCGTCTGATATTTATATTCAGAATTACACGCTGTATCCTTTTGCAGTTCCTACTCTCATAAAATATATGCGCTACATGTTGACTTTTAAACCTTAATTTAACGTTCAACAACAGATATTTCAGCACAATGAATGTTTTTGCCAGCAAGAATGCATGCTGTTATGAAAGGCAGGAGGCATTTTTTTATTATTATGTGAATAAATACTATTTAGTTGTTTCAGTTTGTTATTTGCCAAATAAATGACAATAACAGTTTTAGATTTAAACAATTCTTTGACAAATTCCTAAAATATTTGTGTTTTCTCTTTATTATGACAGATGGTCTAATAAATTGTTAAGCACTGTATGTTTTCATAGCATTCAGTTGGCACGTTTGAAGAACACTGGACAGAATGTGGAAGTGTTTTATATATATATATATATATATATATATATATATATATATACACACACACACACACACACAGACACACACACTTTTGCCCATACAATTTTGTTTAATCCAAAATTGTTCTTATGTATTAAAGGAACACTTTCATGCATGTGTGTGTGGTCTTACATTCCTGTTCATTTTGTAAATACAAGCTAAAAGTTTTGAACAATCACACCAGGATAGATTAAAAATGATTAGTCCACAGATAGGCCTACAAGTTTATTTCATTTGTAGCACTCAAAAGATATCAACTAATAACAGTTTAAAAGCATTGCAAGCAACAGCACAACAAACTGAAATCAATGTATACATCTAGCTGAAGTTTGCTGTACTTTATCCTAACATTACACAAAGAATGCAATCATTCAGTCAGGGACAACAGCACAAAACGTGCAAACTAATAAAATACTAAACTGTTACAAAATGATGAACAAATGTAGTTTAAGCGTAAATTTGCACAACGCTGAAAATATAATACCTTTTGTGGAAATATTCCATTAAACCTGTTGAGATACAAGGAGCGTAAACTGAAATTCTCAGTTCCACGCGCAATCACGCATGTCCGGGAAACTCTTGAATATTCATGAATGCTCCAGCCACTGAAACCGAAAATCTCGTAACACCGGACATTCAAAATACATCCTATAGGCTAAGTTAACTGTCTTGTCTTTCAAAATGTGCGTCCCTGTCATTGGATTACAATCAGATGAGGAGGCATTCGCATATCTAGTCTCAGTATAGCAGCCGCAGTGGATGGATAGGCTACCAAAACGCGAACTAGCGATCTGAAACAATGGCGTCAGCACCTGAAGGGTTAGGGATAGAGTGAACAGACGTCCCGTTTTTCACAATTCCTTGTCGATTAACTTAAAGTTAGTGAAGGCGCGATAGGCGGAATCGCGATGATAGAAGTGCTCTCTCTTGCGCACGCTTCACTTCTTCAGTTTTCATACAGCGCGCAATCAGCAGTTTTCAAATACACACACAGCAGTCCAGATGTCTATCGTGTAGAGTATCTCATGTAAAAACAGTCGGTTATGGCTTAAGTGAACGTAAACAGGTGGGTGAAAACTGAATGTGTCAGTATAGACACATTCAGTTAGACTAAAAGTTGACAAAAATGTAATGACTTTTTGTCGACTAAAACTAGACTAAAACTATGAAAGACTCAAATGACTAAACTGTGACTAAGACTATTAAGCATTTTCGTCTCAAAATAAAGACTAAGACTAAATCAAAAACGCCTGCCGAAATTAATACTGTATTACAAATTGTAGAACTAGGGACATTAAATGCTAAAACATATTGCCATATGCTCTTCAGCATGAGTAGGGCATAGGGATACAACCAGCTTTTGAATTTTTAATCAATTGAACCAAACGGTTCACAAAATGATTCACTCTTGCAAAGCACTCGAAACACTGCATGCTGGTGACACCTGCTGTTCGAGAGGCAAATTATGCCTGCAGCACATTCAGAACGTATCCCCTTCATTTCCCCCCGCATTTTGCATCCTTATTGTAAAATGATTAGAGAAAATTCACACCAATTTACACTCCATACCCCTAATGACAAAGCAAAAAAAAAAAAAAAAAAAAAAAAATAATAATAAAAAAAATAAAACCTTGATAACTATTCAGACTCTCAACGCAGTACTTATTTGAGGCTCCTTTGGTGTCAATTACAGACTTTTTGGTTATAATGAGTATTTAATGTGTCTTTTTTGGGTATAATGTGACAAGCTTTGTACATCTGGATTTTTTGCCATTCTTCTCTGCATCCTCTGAAACTCAGGTCGGATGGGGACTGCTGATAGACAGCTGTTTTCAGGTCTTTCATTGTAATTGTATGGACAAATACAGACACAAATTATTTAAGTAAAAAAATAAATAAATAAATAAAATAAAAATATTATGTCCAACTGAAGAAAAACAATAATTTGGAATGACATGAAAGTGTGTACTTAACAGAATTAATGAGAAAGCACAAATTGCTATCAACAGCAAATTAAAGAATTAACAACTTAACAAATTTTAAGCTTCCGAGCTTTCAAGTCCATAAGGAGACAAGGCACCACTTTTAGATCCTAGATTTACGACTTTGACTTTTGGTCTTAATGCCAAAGCTGATGCATGATTTTCTTAATGCAGAGCACAGATCCATACCATCTACATTGCTAAAACCAGAATCACCCTAAACACTTAAGCAAGAGGACAGGAGACAAATAGAAGCCAGTCTACTAAATGAATAAATGTAAAAAAAATAATAGGACTAATAGATGAGACACAAAGAGTCCACTGTGCCACAGTCGTTGCACCTCTTGGAGTATAATAGTACAGGTGCATCTCAATAAATTAGAATGTCGTGGAAAAGTTAATTTATTTCAGTACTTCAACTCAAATTGTGAAACTCGTGTATTAAATAAATTCAATGCACACAGACTGAAGTAGTTTAAGTCTTTGGTTCTTTTAATTGTGATGATTTTGGCTCACATTTAACAAAAACCCACCAATTCACTATCTCAACAAATTAGAATACTTCATAAGACCAATAAAAAAAAAAAAATAAAATAAAAAAAATTAGTGAATTGTTGGCCTTCTGGAAAGTATGTTCATTTACTGTATATGTACTCAATACTTGGTAGGGGCTCCTTTTGCTTTAATTACTGCTTCAATTCGGCGTGGCATGGAGGTGATCAGTTTGTGGCACTGCTGAGGTGGTATGGAAGTCCAGGTTTCTTTGGCAGTGGCCTTCAGCTCATCTGCATTTTTTGGTCTCTTGAATCTCATTTTCCTCTTGACAATACCCCATAGATCCTCTATGGGGTTCAGGTCTGGTGAGTTTGCTGGCCAGTCAAGCACACCAACACCATGGTCATTTAACCAACTTTTGGTGCTTTTGGCAGTGTGGGCAGGTGCCAAATTCTGCTGGAAAATGAAATCAGCATCTTTAAAAAGCTGGTCAGCAGAAGGAAGCATGAAGTGCTCCAAAATTTCTTGGTAAACGGGTGCAGTGACTTTGGTTTTCAAAAAACACAATGGATCAACACCAGCAGATGACATTGCACCCCAAATCATCACAGACTGTGGAAACTTAACACTGGACTTCAAGCAACTTGGGCTATGAGCTTCTCCACCCTTCCTCCAGACTCTAGGACTTTGGTTTCCAAATGAAATACAAAACTTGCTCTCATCTGAAAAGAGGACTTTGGACCACTGGGCAACAGACCAGTTCTTCTTCTTCTTAGCCCAGGTAAGACGCCTCTGACGTTGTCTGTGGTTCAGGAGTGGCTTAACGAGGAATACGACAACTGTAGCCAAATTCCTTGACACGTCTGTGTGTGGTGGCTCTTGATGCCTTGACCCTAGCCTCAGGCAGTCAAATTCTTGAATCGATTTTGCTCGACAATCCTCATAAGGCTGCGGTTCTCTCGGCTGGTTGTGCATCTTTTTCTTCCACACTTTTTCCTTCCACTCAACTTTCTGTTAACATGCTTGGATACAGCACTCTGTGAACAGTCAGCTTCTTTGGCAATGAATGTTTGTGGCTTACCCTCCTTGTGAAGGGTGTCAGTGATTGTCTTCTGGACAACTGTCAGATCAGCAGTCTTCCTCATGATTGTGTAGCCTAGTGAACCAAACTGAGAGACCATTTTGAAGGCTCAGGAAACCTTTGCAGGTGTTTTGAGTTGATTAGCTGATTGGCATGTCACCATATTCTAATTTGTTGAGATAGTGAATTGGTGGGTTTTTTTTAAACGTGAGCCAAAATCATCACAATTAAAAGAACCAAAGACTTAAACTACTTCAGTCTGTGTGCACTGAATTTATTTAATACACGAGTTTCACAATTTGAGTTGAATTACTGAAATAAATGAACATTTCCACGACATTTTAATTTATTGAGATGCACCTGTATGTTTTTGGTGATCCAGTGGAGTAGTGGGCAAAACACCAATTGATACTTCATCATCTGTTCCAACTAATAAATGCCTTTCAATTCCTGCAGTTTGTTTCATGTGAAAGAATATTTTTCCAACTCCCAAGCTGAGGTTCTCAGAAAAATATGAATAGAGTGGGGGAACTATGACGTCAGGTGGATCGGCTGTTAGCATGAAACTGGTTTCCTCGACAAAAAGCCAATAGGATTTTTCCATAGGGTTTTGGATTATCGCAAAAAATAACCTCTGTGTTCAATCATAGTTCATGAAACTTACACGTTTTGTCCATCAAGATAATCTTCACAAAATAATATAACTTTGACGAATTTTGAAGCATAAATAAAAGCGCCAGAATTTAAAAGCTAAACTTAGGCTATAGACGAACTATAGCACCACGGTCGCTCGCCTTCAGCGTCACCACCACCGCGCTCCTGACAACTTTTTCAAACTTATTTTTAAGGTTCAGTGAAAAGGATTTACACTGTATATGAATTTTAATCCACGCTACATGAGCCTTTTCATATAAACTGGAATAAATACAAAACTAGAGCCAAACGAAAACTGAAATGAGACATTAGTAATAAATAATATAGTGAATAAATGAAATAATGTTAACTAAAGCACATTTGAAAGCACGTATTTCTGTACATTTCGAAATAAGGTGCAAAAGTCAATAAATCCTTGATTAATATGAATATTTTAATTAAAAACGTATCCCCACGTACTATTCTAGTGCATTTAATCTATTAAATAACAGCAGAGTGAGCGAGCTTTTGGATATGGTAAGATTAAACTTATTTTAGTGAACAAAGTACCACATTTCAAATATCATTTTGTTAGGGTGGTTACACAAAATGCTATTTTATCCTTGCTTCTAGGAAATACTCAAACTATATGCTTTCTAACAGCTTCATGTGGCCGTAAACACTTAATTTTAACGTGGCTTTAAGCACTATGCATCATTAAAGTTTTACTTTCACCAAGTAAATCCGGCAAATGTGGTGTTTACATGTAATAATATGTAATATGAGTTTACCTTATGGTACGAACACAGAGTCTCTGCATCAGTAGGAAAGAGATAAAACGAGCATCTTCCCTACGAAGACTTGTGTTGCATTTCGGGGCAAAGCAAAAAAACAGTGTCGAACAACAATATAAAATACGGGAAACTATTCATTGGTTATTCTACAATTAATTACAAATTATACTACAATTGGAAAATACTGTATTTTTTATTGCAAAACTTATAGAACACATACAGAAACAGGGAGCAAAACATGAATATATTCCAACAAAGAGCAATCATAAAAACAAGAACAGAAAACAAACATTCTGGATTTGCGTGCGTTAAATTATAGTATTATCTATACATACAAGTACAAAAATAAAATTACATCCTTTTAGAAAAGTTGTCATAATATATAAAAAATTTGGCACTCTTTTTGTTATTTGTAAGTCTAAGAGATGAAACAAGAGAGTCCAATTCAGCAAGAAAAAGGGGGAAAGATAAAGGTGAATTAAGTCATTTTTGTTTATGAATGAAGAATTTCGCATTCAATATAAGAAAATTAACAACATATTCAGCAGATAAAAGCTTTGGATTTTCATAATAAAAAACAACATCTTTGAGGACGAAGATATGGGTCACATTTGTAAGGTTAGAAACATAGGTGCTTAAGTCAACCAATAATTTGCTGGTAACACCACAATCAAAAAATAAATGGGCAGCTGTTTCTTCAACAAAACCACAAAAAGAACAAGACTATTATTTAGAAATAGAAAAGAATAGACTATTTAGAAATAGACAAATTAACAGGATCAAAGCCTGATAAACACTGTTGCCTTTACTGAATTTAAGGTGACTTTTAATTAACTGGGTTAAGCCTACTGGGATGGCTCTCATCAAAGTATTATATTCTTTTGGTGGGACTGGAAAATTACGTTGAATCATAAATTGTTCATATGTTAAAATATTACCAAACTCATAACACAGATAGAATACAGTTCAAATTGTTATTAAACCATCTAGAGAAAAAAGAGACTTATTTCTAACAGTTATATCAGCATTATTCCAAAAGAGAACTTTGTGGGGGGAGAAACCATGGACAAAACACAATTTCCACGAAAGAAGACATTGCTGATGGAAGTTAGATAAGGAAATAGGTAATTTGCCAGGCAAGAAATTACACTTTAGTAAGAAAGACAAGCCACCAAGCTGGTCAAATATCTTATTTGGAAAAAAAAACAAAAACAAAACAAATTGACGTTGGATTCTTAAAGTTGCCATAGAATGGAAAATTGTATTTACCTTGGCATAGTTGAATTATAACAGCTCTGTACATGAAAATGACATACCGTGAGTCTCAAACACCAATGTTTCCTACTTCTTATGTAAATCTCGTGAATGAAAAAGACCACTGAAAAATAGGTGAATCAGAACATAACACTGACTGTCGGGATCACTACGCCCCCAACATTTGCACATACCCGCCCATATTCTAGGCCAGCCGAGCCTGCACAGCCGAATCATCAGTTCTGCAGGCAGGTACAGGTGCTGGTCATATAATTAGAATATCATCAAAAAGTTGATTTATTTCACTAATTCCATTCAAAAAGTGAAACTTGTATATTATATTCATTCATTACACACAGACTGATATATTTCAAATGTTTATTTCTTTTAATTTTGATGATTATAACTGACAACTGAGGAAAATCCCAAATTCAGTATCTCAGAAAATTAGAATATTACTTAAGACCAATACAAAGAAAGGATTTTTAGAAATCTTGGCCAACTGAAAAGTATGAACATGAAAAGTATGAGCATGTACAGCACTCAATACTTAGTTGGGGCTCCTTTTGCCTGAATTACTGCAGCAATGCGGCGTGGCATGGAGTCGATCAGTCTGTGGCACTGCTCAGGTGTTATGAGAGGCCAGGTTGCTCTGATAGTGGCCTTCAGCTCTTCTGCATTGTTGGGTCTGGCATATCGCATCTTCCTCTTCACAATACCCCATAAATTTTCTATGGGGTTAAGGTCAAGCGAGTTTGCTGGCCAGTTAAGAACAGGGATACCATGGTCCTTAAACCAGATACTGGTTGCTTTGGCACTGTGTGCAGGTGCCAAGTCCTGTTGGAAAATGAAATCTGCATCTCCATAAAGTTGGTCAGCAGCAGGAAACATGAAGTGCTCTAAAACTTCCTGGTATACGGCTGCGTTGACCTTGGACCTCAGAAAACACAGTGGACCAACACCAGCAGATGACGTGGCACCCCAAACCATCACTGACTGTGGAAACTTTACACTGGACCTCAAGCAACGTGGATTGTGTGCCTCTCCTCTCTTCCTCCAGACTCTGGGACCCTGATTTCCAAAGGAAATGCAAAATTTACTTTCATCAGAGAACATAACTTTGGACCACTCAGTAGCAGTCCAGTCCTTTTTGTCTTTAGCCCAGGCGAGACGCTTCTGACGCTGTCTGTTGTTCAAGAGTGGCTTGACACAAGGAATGCGACAGTTGAAACCCATGTAGGACTGCAACTAACTATTATTTTGATAATCAATTAGTTGGCCGATTATTTTTTTCGATTAATCGGATTTATAAAAAAAAGAGCTAAATTTTCTTCTTCTTTTATTTTATTGACAAAAACACTTCCACATTCTGCCCAATGTCCTTCAAACAAACGTGCCAACTGAATGCTATGAAAACATACAGTGCTTAACAATTTATTAGACCACCTGTCATAATAAAGAGAAAACACAAATATTTTAGGAATCTGTGAAAGAATTGTTTAAACCTAAAAATGTTATTGTCATTTATTGGGCAAATAACAAACTGAAACAACTAAATTTTTATTCACATAAAAAAAATGGCCTCCTGCCTTTCATAACAGCTTGCATTCTTGCTGGCATTATTTAGATACTTTTTGACTGTAATTGGGTATCTGAAAAAAATCTTTCATAGATCTTTATAGATCTAGATCTTCATTCTTTCATAAATAACAGAATTAATTATATTTTAGCATTAGAAATAGCCTACTGTTACTAAAGAGCTTACACATATTGGAGGACTAACCAATACAGATAGCTAAAAAATGATTTTAGTAAACACCAATACTGTTAGTTTAGAGCAGCAGTGGCACGTACAAAGCTTACATTATTTGTTATAAACCTTAAATACATTTGTTTTAATAAATTTATTGAGCACTGTATATAGACCTATAGTTTAAATCTCTTCATCAAAAATTAAGATAATAATAAAGATAATAAAGACGAATAAAAACACAAACTCAGTGTTAACCAACTTTTTGATCACAGTCACGTTTACTGTAATTTCTTTATCCTGTAAAAGGCGGCTATGAAGCGACTGATATTTATATTCAGACAACTATACGCGGTTATCCCTTTACTGGGCCTACTCTCATAAAAGACGTGCACTACATGTTGACTTTTAAACCTTAATTTAATGTTCAACAACAGATATTTCAGCACAATGAATGTTTTTGCGCTGAATATTAATCCCTCTGACGCACGTTCACGCGCCCGCCGCGCTCGCGCTCATTCAGTAAAGATTTAAACTTAAGGCAGACTGTCAGGACGGAACTTTATGCAAAAATGGAAATGCTCGCGTGAATTTATAACATTTACAGACAAGGATATGACCGTAAACTAAACGTTTTTGAGCTGAGGACGCACACGCATCTGTCAAAGCGCCTAACAGGGCCGCTAATGCATTAGCTTAAAGCTTAAAATAAAGAATGCGATCGTGCATTCAAAGCGGCTCCCTTATGCCCGCGATTTATAAACAGTATAACTACGAGAGAACGTATTTATTTTAAATATATATTTTCCTCCCTGTATTTTCTTCCTGCTGTGTGAGCCGCATCGTGAAACATCCAATCAAGTCAAGTAAATTCACCTTTATTTATATAGCGCTTTTAACAATACAGATTGTGTCAAAGCACTTAACAGTAATCAAATTGGAGGATAGAGTGTCAGTAATGTATAATAATAAGATTAAACACTCAATTTTCAGTTAAAGGCATTTCGTTATTGAATTCAGAGATGTCATTGTCTAGCTCAGTTTAGTTTAAATAGTATCTATGAAATCAAATTGACGATAATCGTTAGAAATTAAATGTCCCCAACTGAGCAAACCAGAGGCGACAGCGACAAGGAACCAAAACTCCCTCTGTGACAGAATGGAGAAAAAAACCTTGGGAGAAACCAGGCTCAGTCGGGGGGCCAGTTCTCCTCTGGCCAGGATATTATTATTTATTTTTTTACTTATTTATTATTTTACTTATTACTTATTGTTTACTAATTAAATTTTAAATGTATAAATGTATTATATTTCTATTTTTAAATTGTTGCAATTTCTAACAATAATAGTATTATGTAGTTAGGTATTTTATTATATTATAGTTATTTTGTTTAATTTTAAGTTTTATTGTATTTAAGTCGAGGTCTTCACTGGGGATATGTCCCCAGGGCTCATCCAGGTGTCCGGCCTCCGTCAACGATCAGGGTCGCAGACATCATCTCTGCCGATCCACCATCTGATCCGGACACGGACTGAGAAACAGAATAAGAAAGAAACAGACAAATATTAGCATAGATGCCATTCTTCTTACAATGTAACGAGTACATCGTGTGTTATGAGGAGTGTTCCCGGTTCCGGTTGATCTAATTAATCCCTTTACTGGGCCTACTCTCATAAAAGACGTGCACTACATGTTGACTTTTAAACCTTAATTTAATGTTCAACAACAGATATTTCAGCACAATGAATGTTTTTGCGCTGAATATTAATCCCTCTGACGCACGTTCACGCGCCCGCCGCGCTCGCGCTCATTCAGTAAAGATTTAAACTTAAGGCAGACTGTCAGGACGGAACTTTATGCAAAAATGGAAATGCTCGCGTGAATTTATAACATTTACAGACAAGGATATGACCGTAAACTAAACGTTTTTGAGCTGAGGACGCACACGCATCTGTCAAAGCGCCTAACAGGGCCGCTAATGCATTAGCTTAAAGCTTAAAATAAAGAATTCTCATGTTTTGTGCAGCTTGGATCACGTACTTCTCCCGCAGCATCTCATTCTGTTTCCTCCACTGTTTTAGATGCATTTTGGCCACAGAAATGCCTTATTCAGTGCTGTAACGTTAATTTGACGTGATCGGCTGAAGTTGGACGTGCACTGTGGGCAGACCCGACTAATCGATAATGAGAATTGCTGTCGATGAGTTTCATTATCGATAATAATCGATTTTATGGATTAGTTGTTGCAGCCCTAAACCCATGTCTTGCATACGTCTGTGCGTAGAGGTTCTTGAAGCACTGACTCCAGCTGCAGTCCACTCTTTGTGAATCTCCCCCACATTTTTGAATGGGTTTTGTTTCACAATCCTCTCCAGGGTGCGGTTATCCCTATTGCTTGTACACTTTTTTTCTACCACATCTTTTCCTTCCCTTCGCCTCTCTATTAATGTGCTTGGACACAGAGCTCTGTGAACAGCCAGCCTCTTTTGCAATGACCTTTTGTGACTTGCCCTCCTTGTGCAACCTGTCAATGGTCGTCTTTTGGACAACTGTCAAGTCAGCAGTCTTCCCCATGATTGTGTAGCCTACAGAACTTCAATATTGAACGTTTTCACAATATTCTAATTTTCTGAGATACTGAATTTGGGATTTTCCTTAGTTGTCAGTTATAATCATCAAAATTAAAAGAAATAAACATTTGAAATATATCAGTCTGTGTGTAATGAATGAATATAATATACAAGTTTCACTTTTTGAATGGAATTAGTGAAATAAATCAACTTTTTGATGATATTCTAATTATGTGACCAGCACCTGTATTTTGAAGAAACAAGCGAGGACAATAGCGAAAATGGCTGTGCATGGATTGTGAAGTGCAGGGATGTGTTGGTGTCTGTATTCAGAAAGGCACGAAAAACAAATAACGCGTTCTGATAGAATAACGCGAGCCACTAGAGACATATCTGTTTGCTAGCTATAGCCTGTTACAGTACATAAGATTTCACTTACCACATAAACAGAGTAAGGAGAGATGACTGATAGGATGTGATTGATTTACAGATCCCGAGCATCACCGACAAGCATCTGATCTTGTAAAATGCGTGGCAAGTAGCTACTGCCGCTGTAGTTTACATAGAGCACGAACGATCGCCAAAGTGAAAGTAAAACGCGATCGTGCATTCAAAGCGGCTCCCTTATGCCCGCGATTTATAAACAGTATAACTACGAGAGAACGTATTTATTTTAAATATATATTTTCCTCCCTGTATTTTCTTCCTGCTGTGTGAGCCGCATCGTGAAACATCCAATCAAGTCAAGTAAATTCACCTTTATTTATATAGCGCTTTTAACAATACAGATTGTGTCAAAGCACTTAACAGTAATCAAATTGGAGGATAGAGTGTCAGTAATGTATAATAATAAGATTAAACACTCAATTTTCAGTTAAAGGCATTTCGTTATTGAATTCAGAGATGTCATTGTCTAGCTCAGTTTAGTTTAAATAGTATCTATGAAATCAAATTGACGATAATCGTTAGAAATTAAATGTCCCCAACTGAGCAAACCAGAGGCGACAGCGACAAGGAACCAAAACTCCCTCTGTGACAGAATGGAGAAAAAAACCTTGGGAGAAACCAGGCTCAGTCGGGGGGCCAGTTCTCCTCTGGCCAGGATATTATTATTTATTTTTTTACTTATTTATTATTTTACTTATTACTTATTGTTTACTAATTAAATTTTAAATGTATAAATGTATTATATTTCTATTTTTAAATTGTTGCAATTTCTAACAATAATAGTATTATGTAGTTAGGTATTTTATTATATCATAGTTATTTTGTTTAATTTTAAGTTTTATTGTATTTAAGTCGAGGTCTTCACTGGGGATATGTCCCCAGGGCTCATCCAGGTGTCCGGCCTCCGCCAACGATCAGGGTCGCAGACATCATCTCTGCCGATCCACCATCTGATCCGGACACGGACTGAGAAACAGAATAAGAAAGAAACAGACAAATATTAGCATAGATGCCATTCTTCTTACAATGTAACGAGTACATCGTGTGTTATGAGGAGTGTTCCCGGTTCCGGTTGATCTAATTAATGCAGCCTAACAATCCTTTAACGGATTTGAATAATAGAAGTGTATTAGTGTGTTATGTGTAAGCCAGGTTAAAGAAATGTGTCTTTAATCTAGATTTAAACTGACATAGTGTGTCTGCCTCCCGAACAGTGTTAGGTAGATTGTTCCAGAGTTTGGGCGCTAAATAGGAAAAGGATCTGCTGCCTGCAGTCGATTTTGATATTCTAGGTATTATCAAATGGCCAGAGTTTTGAGAATGCAGCGGACGTGGAGGACTATAATGTGATAAGAACTCGCTCGAGTACTGAGGAGCTAAGCCATTCAGGGTTTTATAAGTAATTAACAAGATTTTAAAATCTATCCGATGTTTGATAGGGAGCCAGTGCAGTGTTGACAGAACCGGGCTAATATGGTCATACTTCCTGGTTCTAGTAAGGACTCTAGCTGCTGCATTTTGGACCAACTGTAGTTTATTGATCAAGCGTGCAGAACAACCACCCAGTAAAGCATTTCAATAGTCTAACCTTGAGGTCATAAACGCATGAATTAGCATTTCTGCATTTGACGTTGAGAGCATAGGTTGCAATTTAGATATGTTTTTGAGATGGAAAAACACAGTTTTACAGATACTAGAAACATGGCTTTCAAATGAAAGATTGCTATCAAACAGCACACCTAGGTTCCTAACTGATGAAGAAGAATTGACAGAGCAGCCGTCAAGTGTTAGATAGTGTTCTAGGTTATTACATATGGGGTTTTTAGGTCCGATAATTAACACCTCTGTTTTTTCAGAATTTAGCAGTAAAAAGTTACTTGTCATCCAGTTTTTTATATCGACTATACATTCTGTTAGTTTCTCAATTTGGTGTGTTTCACCGGGCCGTGAAGAAATATAGAGCTGAGTATCATCAGCATAACAGTGAAAGCTAACACCATGTCTCCTGATAATATCTCCCAAGCGTAACATGTAAAGCGTGAAAAGTAACGGCCCTAGTACTGAGCCTTGAGGTACTCCATACTGCACTTGTGATCGATATGATACCTCTTCATTTACTGCTACGAACTGATGGCGGTCAGATAAGTACGATTTGAACCATGCTAAGGCACTTCCACTAATGCCAACAAAGTTTTCTAGTCTATTCAAAAGAATGTTGTGGTCGATAGTGTCGAACGCAGCGCTAAGATCCAGTAGAACTAATAAAGAGATACAGATGATAGAAGCAGGTCATTTGTAACTCTAATGAGAGCAGTCTCAGTACTATGATACGGTCTAAATCCTGACTGGAATTCCTCACAGATACCATTTTTCTCTAAGAAGGAATATAATTGTGAGGATACTACCTTTTCTAGTATCTTTGACAGAAAAGGGAGATTTGAGATCGGTCTGTAATTAACTAGATCTTTGGGGTCAAGTTGTGGTTTTTTAATGAGAGGCTTAATAACAGCCAATTTGAAGATTTTGGGGACATATCCTAATGACAATGATGAATTAATAATAGCCAAAAGAGGATCTATGACTTCTGGAAGCAGCTCTTTTAGTAGTTTAGATGGAATAGGGTAGAGAGAGGAGTAGTGCACTTTGTGTCAAAAATTTGATTTATTGCCCCTCATAAAATCCCACCCCCCACCCCCCTTACTGGACACCTGTTTTGGACACCTGTTTGTACACCCCCACCCATCTAAACGGGGCCATCTGTTTTTATCCAGTCCAGCGATCCGAAGGAATTTATGACTGTTTTTGGAAATGTGTTTTTGTGCGTGGGGATGTACAAACTGTTAAAACTATGTGCTTTAAACTTTAAATTGTGAAACGGTGTTAAATGGAATAAAGGGAAGTTTTTATTAAAGTTTTTTTCACACACACGTCAAGAAAAAAACATCTGTAAAACAAGTCAAGACGAGCTAGCATTGTTAAAACAATTTACACTAGTTAGAGTTTGTTACAAGTTAAATAAAAAGAAGCAGAAGTGAACGTGTTCGTTCATCTAAAACAAACAAAGCATCTGACACGTTAGTTAAAACAATAGCATAACATTACAAGTTAAATAATATAGAGTTGACTTATCTTATCATCTTCTAAAACAAAAAAGTATCTGACACGTTCGTTAAGTAAGATACTTGTCAAAATCTTCTAGTCTAACATACAATTTAAAAAAGGTAGGTTAGAGTTTGTTACAAGTTAAAGAAAATAGAGTCGACTTATCTTACCATCTTCTAAAACAAAAAAGTATCTGACACGTTCGTTAAGTAAGATACTTGTCAAAATCTTGTAAGATTACACTTTAAAAGCTAGTTAAACAAAAGAAAAAGAACCGCGTAGGCCTATCTTGCAGTGATCTAAAACAAAAATATCAGACCGTTAAGTAAGCTACTCGTCAAAATCTTGTAAGATTACAATTTAAAAGCTAGCGTTTGTTACAAGTTAGAAAAGAAAAGAAGGGAAAAAAATAGCTGTGATCTAAAATAAATAAATAAAAAGAGTAGACTATCTTACGCTGCTACATCCTCACAGGACCGTGTCAAACTCAGAATGAGCTCAGGAGCGCTGAGGTCAGACCACACCTACATCACCGCCCCTAACACCTTAAGGAGAGACCGACGCAAAGATTTAAAACAATTAAACAAAGTAATGTTTTAACATTAGAACGAAGGTTATTTTTAATAAATCTTTTAAATTTCTTAATTAATGAAACAATTCAACCTAAAACTTTTCACTTTAAAAATAGGTTAGCCTACACAAGTTTTATTGTAAACATTCAACTCTAAGCCGTAGGAAAATGTTGTTTGTCTTGTTTTATTTTATTTAAGTAGCATGAATCCTTTATTTACACTTCTATTTTTGACAATCTTAAAACTTGCGGTGGGGCATATCAGTTTGAAGACGTATACACCATAGTTACAATATCAAGATGACTCAGAATGGTAACATCCGGGCCCCAGTCAAACCACACCTACAACCGTCCCCTACACCGGAGGAGAGACCGCGAAGACTTATTTTTAATAAATCTTTTAAATTTCTTAATTAATGAAACCATTCAGCCTAAAACTTTTCACTTTAAAAATAGGTTAGCCTATACAAGTTTTCTTCTAAACAATCACATCTAAGGCACAGGCTAGTTATTCACACTTAATTCACCTATTCCTTTAATCGACCTTTGATTTTTGTCAAGTTTAAGACTTCTGGCGTGCTATATAACCCAGACTTTTTTCACTTTAAGAATTGTTACACAACTTTTTCCTTATAAAAATCACCTCTAAGCCACAGGAAAAATGTTGTTTGTTTTGTTTTGTTTGATTTAATTTTATTTAGTTATTCACACTTAATATGGTTATTCCTTTAATCGGTCTTTTGGTTTTTTATCAATCTTAAAACTAGCGATGTGGTATAACAGTTAAAACGCACGTATGCGCGTACAAATATCTAACAGGAATGAAACCAAATGTTTTCGGTTCATACCGCGTAATAAATCAAGACAGGATTTCTCTTTGATTTTCTTGCAGTAAGACTTCTTATCAGTTGAAACAGACGTAGAAAATGTAAACTTTTACAACATTCCACGAAATACAAGATATCGCGGCTCACGCATCGCAATGAAGCGAGAGAAGGTTTGAAGATGGCGTGCAGAATTTGTGGCGCCGTGCTATAGGGTAGCCTATCGGTTAAAACACATTCACGCAGCCTACAAATATTTAACAAGAATGAAACACATGTTTTTGTTTCATACCGCGTAATAAAATCAACACAGTATTCCTCTTTGATTTCTCGCCGTAACACAGGGGGTGTGTTATCTATCAGCTGAAACAGATGCACAACGTCTAAACTTTTACAACATACTACGAAATGCAAATATCTCGTCTCGCGCAGTGCAACGAAACAAGAACGCGATGGGCGTCTGGGATGAATGATTATGCGTTCATACCGCCGTACTGTTTTTCAAAAGATTGTAAAAACATCTAAATTAATTTTATGGGGTTGTTTTATAATTGTAATCTAGTGAGTTTGGAGGGATCTGGCGATTTGAACGGCGGCGTTGTGTCAGACAAAGTTCAGAGATCAAAACAGATATTTCTTCTAAGATGTTCACTGATTAAAGTATGTCCATTGCACCCTTTTTTTACAACATGCACCTGTGAGTGCGGCGGGGTCTTCCGGTCCTGGTGAACTTTTTGCCTAAAATTCAGTGATCAAAGGACACCATTTATGGCATGCACCTGCAAAGTTCAGTGACCGGTCAAAGGGTGTGTGGCCTTTTGAACCTTTTTACGACACATATCTGGTGAAGTTAAAACAAGATGACGAAAAGCAGCATGAAGTTAAGTTTTGAAGTTAATCTTTCTAAAACCGCGATGCTCTAAAGCAAGGATTAGAAGTCCTCTGATGAATGCAAAGGTGGTTACAAAAATTTTTCTTTATGAATTAGACCTAAATTAGACTAAAAATTAGACGCCATAAGGTTGTCTGCAACAAAAGTACATCCTAAACAAGGTGCTACAAATGTCTCACAGGATCTTTACAGCAGATTAGACTTTCTTTTCCACTTTAAAAATGTTATTATTAACCGTGGGGGTTTAAATGCAGCATTATTTTTCACAGTATAATGTTTTATTTTATTAAAATAAAAACAACTGTGTCTTTATAGGTTTATTTTACTAAGATTTGATCAAATAGTTGACAGAGCAAATAATTCAAATAGTTGATAAGTCCAATTTATCAACCCGCCTGATGTGTCTGACGGTTTGTGACAAATATCTTACTGATACAGATGTGTTAAGAGTTTAAGCGTGTGTAAAACACGTGCAAAGTTCAATATTACTGTTAAAAATAGTTTAATAAAGCACAAACACTCGCATAAAAAACAAACATACACACACACACACACACACTAAAACAATCCCTGCAGTTAAACATTTAAACTTTTACGATGTCGCATAAAAACCTTTTACAAATAAAAACTTTTAGCATCACACTGGGTATCTCTACAAGACGATGGAAAGCAGTATGATTAAACGATGTAACTTTTGTTTTAACAAATAAGTTAAGTTTTGTAGATTTTAGATCTTTCACACCTAAAACCATGATGAGGATCAGAAGTTGTCAAATGATCCTCTGATGAATGCAATGCGCTTACAGAGATTTTTCTTTATGAATTAGATCTAAAATAGACTAAAATTAGCTGTTGTAATGTTGTTTACAACAAAAGAGCGTCTTAAACAAGGTGCAAAAAATGTCTCATCTTTACAACAGATTAGACTTTCTTTCTCACTTGAAAAATGGTATTATTAACCATGCTGTTTAAAATACAACATATTTATTTTTTCACACTATAATGTTTTATTTTATTAAAATAAAAACAACAGGGTCTTTATAGTTTTATTTTACTACGATTTGATCAAATAATTGATATAAGAAACAATCAAATATTTGACAAGTCCATCTTATCACCCAAGCTGATGTGTCTTACGGTTTGTGATGACATTAATATCTTACTGAAACAGATGTGTTAAGATGTTACGTATGTGTCAAATGTGTGTAAAGTTCAATATTACTGTTAAAAATAATTTAAAAGGCCATTTTTAACTTTCATATAGGATTCACAACCACACTCAGTTGCTTTTTGTGTAACAGACCCCCCCCCAGGACAGATGAAAATAGAATGTATGAAAGACTTTTCTTTTAAGATATTATAATGACAGACTAAAAACTTTAGGTTGATTAAAACAACCGGGGTTGTGCATTTCTCTTGAATATGTATACAGTGACCAGTGAGTACATGAAACATTATTGTACGCTTGTAGGATGCCTGTAGTTTGTAGTTAATCACATCTTTAACCTAAAACATTTTTCATTCAAACTAGCTCACGCACGTAGCTTTCTCAGACACCCCACAAACTGCCAACAACATTCTTAAGTTTGTTTTATCATTTACCTGCAGCTGAAACCCTATAATGAAATTATTTATGCATTATTACAAGTATGGATGATGAAAGAGGTCATTAACTTGTTTAACACTAAAAATGTGAACAATATCACTTAAGACTAGTTTGACAAACAAGGGTACGCTCATAAAACAAGCCTGGACCCAATTTGAAGCATTCTAACAAGAAGTACAACCATTACAGAAAATGTATTATAGCACCGCAGTAAGATGTGTGATTGACCACCTTATCAGATGTTCAACATATTATTACAAGGTCCCCTGCTTACCTAGTTTATGATGAAACTAGAAAATACAGGCGTGAGCTAACAGTCATTAAAAATACTGGTAACGTTCAATTAGATGAAGACATGCAGAGGTAGCGAACACAACAAACTTGGGGTCGTGAAGCAAACTGTCTTAACACAACACACGTTCTCCAGAATGGTGCTGATGGCGGGTTCATAATTTCACGACGAAGACAGACTGAATATTCAGATAGCAGATGGGACTGACTGACTTTTTCTTAAGATTTGATTTCAAGAACACACAACCGAATCCTAATGCTATTTCACGAAATAACACAACAACGGTTGCTCCGTTTCAACATATACATGTCATGTATGTTTTACCATGAGTATATCGTATTCTTCGTACATATATTTGTTTAGGCTAAATACGTTTTAACAATTATTTTTGTTTTTGTTTTTACAAAGATGTTAAATTGAAGGCGTGTGACTAATACCTCATTCAAACGTCGCGGACTTTCAGGTCTGTGAACTACAATACCCAACATGCACCTCAGACTTCAAACATGGCCGTCGGGGATCCATATCCCAAAATGCTCATACGTGACAGAGCTCTAAATCTTCGGACTTCTGATTATACGCACGCTCAGATACCCTATATAAAAAGACTCGCATTTCTACACTTTTTGTGAAGAATACGCGTCTTCCGTGTTGTGATGTTACAACCCCTTTAGTTGTTTATTTATTTATTTATTTATTTATTTTTTGTACGATCTCTGTTAGTGATGCAAAGTCTGATTCATTTCCGCGAATCGATTCTTTCCCACAGTTCGGTTCAACGAACCGGTTCATAGTCTCCTTAAGTCGTCTCGCGGTGATGTCAGTGTACATCTGTTTTCTAACAACTCGGGGTTATTTTATATCAGTGAAACATCCAAATAAATTTAACCGTGTGAATGCGTATCGTCTTTTGTTCATTTAACCTGATGATGTTTGTGGTCACGGTTTCATTCATCGATCCTTCATGTCGGGTACGAGTCACGACCGAAGGATATCGAATAGCCTACACATAAACGTGGATGTGTTCTACATCTCTAAAGTATAAGCCTGTAGAAAGAATAAACCAATAAACCTTATAAACCCGTTGATTTGGCTTAACAACTTTAAAATATAATCTGCATGCGCGATAAACCACACTCTTAAAAATCGATAACGCAGGTAATATGTGTAAAAGGACTGATAACATATTAACGTGATGTTTTGGTTCGTGTCTTACACAACTGTGCGTTACTGAACGTTTTTATTAAGTTTTAATATAAAAGATAATAGTTTGTTAACAATTTAGATGCTTTTATTATGAAATCACACAAAGAACCGCTGAAGTACGTACTGTTTGTTAACACGGAATTAGTTGAAATAATACCATGTGCTCATTTAACTGCTTTATTTACAGTATGCTGAATATTACACTCTTAAACAGGAACATTAAAACATTTCAAACTTGTTAAACGACCACTTCAATACATTCCTCTTATGAAAATGCTTTATAAAACATTTATCAAATACTATAAAACTCATATCCGTTAAGCGCTGTCAAATAGAATCTTGTCTGCAAGTTCACAACATGTGAATTACCAACAAGTTCTCAAACAGAAACATACTTACACCAAACTTGAAAATATGTTCAAAACACATAAATATCCATCACGCATATAGTTCATACACCGATCTAACGCATTCTGTACACCTTAAAACGATACATTCAATCAAAAACCTGGCCAAAAGACAGACAGACAGACAGACAAAACCTCAATGATAGCTGAGATGGATCGAGAGGGAGGACAAAATAATTATTCTTCACCACGGTAACATAGTTGGGGGTTCAGAGAAATTTGATATCCTTACTGTAGATTTTCTTAATATTCTTTATTCTAGTTATTATTTTCCTCTTATTCATAAACCTACAAGAGTCTAAGTGAAGAAATTAAATCTGGTGTTTTATATTCAGACTTGTCTGATCATTTACCGATATTGCATAATTCTGTAATTAGGGTTAACAGGATTGAACTCTCAAAAGAAATACAACAACAGAATTGATTTTTATTGATCAATTAAATGACAGCCCTTCTACACGACACTGCTTAAGACTAAACAAATGATATTTCTTTTAGGTAATCTTTCTTGTCTGACTACGATGTGGGGTCACAAGACGAACCGAGTGGAAACGCTATTTTCTTTGCACGCGTCTCTAAACATGTCTTTAATAAATAAATCACAGATGTCATGTGGTTAATTCATTGAAAGGTGCACGTTTTTGACCATTTTAGATGGTCTGCTCCAGCACACAGACACATGTTTTAGGTATTCATCTGACCAAAAGGTTTGATCCTGGGGAAACACGCACAACAGCAGCTCTTTGCTCACAGGGGATGTAGCGTAGGGGATGTTAATATTTAAATTGTTGAGGTCTTGTTTCCACGTGTCGGCTGTTGGTCGGGTGCTGAGATGGGGGTGTTGCACTCAAAAGCGGTAAAGGTGGGTCTGCGGGGTGTGGTTTGGTCAAAGAGAAATAGTTCTCACAGAATAGTTCTCACAGAAAGTAAGGGTATTGTATGGTAGATCGGGAAACTTGTTGTACGCAGACTGATCATTTAACTTGACCGAAACAGTTCGTCTATCGTCGGAAAAATGGTGTTTAACAGAGGCGCGTCGCTCCGATCAAAATATAGATTCGTTTTGCAGCACCCGAAAGGGTTGTCCTCGGGAATGGGAAAGTCACGGTCATACTCAGAGTCAGTTTCATCAGAGTCAGTCTCATCAGAGTCTGACTCGTCGCTGCTTTGAGACAAAAAGTTTTTTTCAGATTCCTCGCGACGTTTATTTACCATCATGAGATAACTTTGGTCATGATGCGTTTTGTTCCAACAGGATGTAATGCACATGTAGGCCGTCCGCGTTGTCACCCGATATCTCATCCCCGGCGAAACAGCATCCCACTGGAAAATGTACCTGATTTTACCGCCAAAATTAAATTCTCTCCAAATTTGATTGTAGAAGTATGTCCAGTCTATGGCGGTCAAAAGCAGGTAGGCGCATTCGGATGTATAGTCTTCGTAAGAATCCAAAACGTAGAGTTTCACAGTCTGCAATGTCGTGTCAAACACAAATCTACCCACACGACCATCAGACACTGGGAAATCTTGTTTCACAAAATTTTCATCTTCACGGTCAATCTTCGTCAGACGGAATGCGTCTTCGTCCGTTTCAACAGAACTTCTTGGCGGTGTTACCGACATCGCTCTTCTTTCAGGAGTGAATGGAGCAGAGAAGGCTGTTGTAACGATGTAGAAAACATTGTAGAAACCTTATTTAAATAACAAATTCTGAATGTAGGCGGGCCAAACAACCGAGGAAAGTAACGCCTTCAACGGCGTGCGCTTTAACGCATGATATTATCTCTTAAATTATTAGATGATTTATAATAATACTAGTTTGTGAGAACCTCTGATAGTTTTTAATTTTTCAAATCAATTTTCTAAAAAGAAAAGATGGAAATAATGATCGAGAAACGGTCTGGTATCTTATATAAACTAGGATAGTGTTAATAATATAACGTAAATGTCTCGAATGAAGACGCAATATTTTATTAAATCAACCAAATTCGCAGAAATATTGACTTATATGAACAAAGATTATGCTAACGATCCAAAGCGTATAACGCCATAAGCGTAGGCCTAACAATTACAATTAGGCGGGAAAATAAGATAAGGGTGGTGAAACTGCGGTAAACAAATTCAAACAGAAAGAGCGAACAAATCATAGAAAGATATAAAATTGTTCTGGTTTCAAAGTGTAAGGTAATGAAGAAATTTACTGTTTATATCTCACAACGGTGTGACGAGATCTAGAACAGTAGCGCCATTAAACATGTAAGCAGATGAAAAATATAAACTAGAATGCAGCTCTGATGTGACTTATCTCAGTAATAAACAATCGCATTTGCTAACTAACTATCGGAAATTATGACGTGTCGGTATAATGCAGATGAGGACAAAAACTGCTTATCGCATGTTTTCATAAAAAGAAGAACAAAATATTAAGACATTTGCTTTCTGGGTCAGACCTAAAACACCGGTATCAAAGTATTGGTGTATTGGACAGAATAAAAACGACATGAATCATTCCGCCTTTCGCTTAAAATGACTTATCAACTGTAAGTTGTTTACCTAACTATTGTTTAGAGACATACGCACATGACATCTCATGATGGTAAATAAACGTCGCGAGGAATCTGAAAAAAACTTTTTGTCTCAAAGCAGCGACGAGTCAGACTCTGATGAGACTGACTCTGATGAAACTGACTCTGAGTATGACCGTGACTTTCCCATTCCCGAGGACAACCCTTTCGGGTGCTGCAAAACGAATCTATATTTCGATCGGAGCGACGCGCCTCTGTTAAACACCATTTTTCCGACGATAGACGAACTGTTTCGGTCAAGTTAAATGATCAGTCTGCGTACAACAAGTTTCCCGATCTACCATACAATACCCTTACTTTCTGTGAGAACTATTCTGTGAGAACTATTTCTCTTTGACCAAACCACACCCCGCAGACCCACCTTTACCGCTTTTGAGTGCAACACCCCCATCTCAGCACCCGACCAACAGCCGACACGTGGAAACAAGACCTCAACAATTTAAATATTAACATCCCCTACGCTACATCCCCTGTGAGCAAAGAGCTGCTGTTGTGCGTGTTTCCCCAGGATCAAACCTTTTGGTCAGATGAATACCTAAAACATGTGTCTGTGTGCTGGAGCAGACCATCTAAAATGGTCAAAAACGTGCACCTTTCAATGAATTAACCACATGACATCTGTGATTTATTTATTAAAGACATGTTTAGAGACGCGTGCAAAGAAAATAGCGTTTCCACTCGGTTCGTCTTGTGACCCCACATCGTAGTCAGACAAGAAAGATTACCTAAAAGAAATATCATTTGTTTAGTCTTAAGCAGTGTCGTGTAGAAGGGCTGTCATTTAATTGATCAATAAAAATCAATTCTGTTGTTGTATTTCTTTTGAGAGTTCAATCCTGTTAACCCTAATTACAGAATTATGCAATATCGGTAAATGATCAGACAAGTCTGAATATAAAACACCAGATTTAATTTCTTCACTTAGACTCTTGTAGGTTTATGAATAAGAGGAAAATAATAACTAGAATAAAGAATATTAAGAAAATCTACAGTAAGGATATCAAATTTCTCTGAACCCCCAACTATGTTACCGTGGTGAAGAATAATTATTTTGTCCTCCCTCTCGATCCATCTCAGCTATCATTGAGGTTTTGTCTGTCTGTCTGTCTGTCTTTTGGCCAGGTTTTTGATTGAATGTATCGTTTTAAGGTGTACAGAATGCGTTAGATCGGTGTATGAACTATATGCGTGATGGATATTTATGTGTTTTGAACATATTTTCAAGTTTGGTGTAAGTATGTTTCTGTTTGAGAACTTGTTGGTAATTCACATGTTGTGAACTTGCAGACAAGATTCTATTTGACAGCGCTTAACGGATATGAGTTTTATAGTATTTGATAAATGTTTTATAAAGCATTTTCATAAGAGGAATGTATTGAAGTGGTCGTTTAACAAGTTTGAAATGTTTTAATGTTCCTGTTTAAGAGTGTAATATTCAGCATACTGTAAATAAAGCAGTTAAATGAGCACATGGTATTATTTCAACTAATTCCGTGTTAACAAACAGTACGTACTTCAGCGGTTCTTTGTGTGATTTCATAATAAAAGCATCTAAATTGTTAACAAACTATTATCTTTTATATTAAAACTTAATAAAAACGTTCAGTAACGCACAGTTGTGTAAGACACGAACCAAAACATCACGTTAATATGTTATCAGTCCTTTTACACATATTACCTGCGTTATCGATTTTTAAGAGTGTGGTTTATCGCGCATGCAGATTATATTTTAAAGTTGTTAAGCCAAATCAACGGGTTTATAAGGTTTATTGGTTTATTCTTTCTACAGGCTTATACTTTAGAGATGTAGAACACATCCACGTTTATGTGTAGGCTATTCGATATCCTTCGGTCGTGACTCGTACCCGACATGAAGGATCGATGAATGAAACCGTGACCACAAACATCATCAGGTTAAATGAACAAAAGACGATACGCATTCACACGGTTAAATTTATTTGGATGTTTCACTGATATAAAATAACCCCGAGTTGTTAGAAAACAGATGTACACTGACATCACCGCGAGACGACTTAAGGAGACTATGAACCGGTTCGTTGAACCGAACTGTGGGAAAGAATCGATTCGCGGAAATGAATCAGACTTTGCATCACTAACAGAGATCGTACAAAAAATAAATAAATAAATAAATAAATAAACAACTAAAGGGGTTGTAACATCACAACACGGAAGACGCGTATTCTTCACAAAAAGTGTAGAAATGCGAGTCTTTTTATATAGGGTATCTGAGCGTGCGTATAATCAGAAGTCCGAAGATTTAGAGCTCTGTCACGTATGAGCATTTTGGGATATGGATCCCCGACGGCCATGTTTGAAGTCTGAGGTGCATGTTGGGTATTGTAGTTCACAGACCTGAAAGTCCGCGACGTTTGAATGAGGTATTAGTCACACGCCTTCAATTTAACATCTTTGTAAAAACAAAAACAAAAATAATTGTTAAAACGTATTTAGCCTAAACAAATATATGTACGAAGAATACGATATACTCATGGTAAAACATACATGACATGTATATGTTGAAACGGAGCAACCGTTGTTGTGTTATTTCGTGAAATAGCATTAGGATTCGGTTGTGTGTTCTTGAAATCAAATCTTAAGAAAAAGTCAGTCAGTCCCATCTGCTATCTGAATATTCAGTCTGTCTTCGTCGTGAAATTATGAACCCGCCATCAGCACCATTCTGGAGAACGTGTGTTGTGTTAAGACAGTTTGCTTCACGACCCCAAGTTTGTTGTGTTCGCTACCTCTGCATGTCTTCATCTAATTGAACGTTACCAGTATTTTTAATGACTGTTAGCTCACGCCTGTATTTTCTAGTTTCATCATAAACTAGGTAAGCAGGGGACCTTGTAATAATATGTTGAACATCTGATAAGGTGGTCAATCACACATCTTACTGCGGTGCTATAATACATTTTCTGTAATGGTTGTACTTCTTGTTAGAATGCTTCAAATTGGGTCCAGGCTTGTTTTATGAGCGTACCCTTGTTTGTCAAACTAGTCTTAAGTGATATTGTTCACATTTTTAGTGTTAAACAAGTTAATGACCTCTTTCATCATCCATACTTGTAATAATGCATAAATAATTTCATTATAGGGTTTCAGCTGCAGGTAAATGATAAAACAAACTTAAGAATGTTGTTGGCAGTTTGTGGGGTGTCTGAGAAAGCTACGTGCGTGAGCTAGTTTGAATGAAAAATGTTTTAGGTTAAAGATGTGATTAACTACAAACTACAGGCATCCTACAAGCGTACAATAATGTTTCATGTACTCACTGGTCACTGTATACATATTCAAGAGAAATGCACAACCCCGGTTGTTTTAATCAACCTAAAGTTTTTAGTCTGTCATTATAATATCTTAAAAGAAAAGTCTTTCATACATTCTATTTTCATCTGTCCTGGGGGGGGTCTGTTACACAAAAAGCAACTGAGTGTGGTTGTGAATCCTATATGAAAGTTAAAAATGGCCTTTTAAATTATTTTTAACAGTAATATTGAACTTTACACACATTTGACACATACGTAACATCTTAACACATCTGTTTCAGTAAGATATTAATGTCATCACAAACCGTAAGACACATCAGCTTGGGTGATAAGATGGACTTGTCAAATATTTGATTGTTTCTTATATCAATTATTTGATCAAATCGTAGTAAAATAAAACTATAAAGACCCTGTTGTTTTTATTTTAATAAAATAAAACATTATAGTGTGAAAAAATAAATATGTTGTATTTTAAACAGCATGGTTAATAATACCATTTTTCAAGTGAGAAAGAAAGTCTAATCTGTTGTAAAGATGAGACATTTTTTGCACCTTGTTTAAGACGCTCTTTTGTTGTAAACAACATTACAACAGCTAATTTTAGTCTATTTTAGATCTAATTCATAAAGAAAAATCTCTGTAAGCGCATTGCATTCATCAGAGGATCATTTGACAACTTCTGATCCTCATCATGGTTTTAGGTGTGAAAGATCTAAAATCTACAAAACTTAACTTATTTGTTAAAACAAAAGTTACATCGTTTAATCATACTGCTTTCCATCGTCTTGTAGAGATACCCAGTGTGATGCTAAAAGTTTTTATTTGTAAAAGGTTTTTATGCGACATCGTAAAAGTTTAAATGTTTAACTGCAGGGATTGTTTTAGTGTGTGTGTGTGTGTGTGTGTGTGTATGTTTGTTTTTTATGCGAGTGTTTGTGCTTTATTAAACTATTTTTAACAGTAATATTGAACTTTGCACGTGTTTTACACACGCTTAAACTCTTAACACATCTGTATCAGTAAGATATTTGTCACAAACCGTCAGACACATCAGGCGGGTTGATAAATTGGACTTATCAACTATTTGAATTATTTGCTCTGTCAACTATTTGATCAAATCTTAGTAAAATAAACCTATAAAGACACAGTTGTTTTTATTTTAATAAAATAAAACATTATACTGTGAAAAATAATGCTGCATTTAAACCCCCACGGTTAATAATAACATTTTTAAAGTGGAAAAGAAAGTCTAATCTGCTGTAAAGATCCTGTGAGACATTTGTAGCACCTTGTTTAGGATGTACTTTTGTTGCAGACAACCTTATGGCGTCTAATTTTTAGTCTAATTTAGGTCTAATTCATAAAGAAAAATTTTTGTAACCACCTTTGCATTCATCAGAGGACTTCTAATCCTTGCTTTAGAGCATCGCGGTTTTAGAAAGATTAACTTCAAAACTTAACTTCATGCTGCTTTTCGTCATCTTGTTTTAACTTCACCAGATATGTGTCGTAAAAAGGTTCAAAAGGCCACACACCCTTTGACCGGTCACTGAACTTTGCAGGTGCATGCCATAAATGGTGTCCTTTGATCACTGAATTTTAGGCAAAAAGTTCACCAGGACCGGAAGACCCCGCCGCACTCACAGGTGCATGTTGTAAAAAAAGGGTGCAATGGACATACTTTAATCAGTGAACATCTTAGAAGAAATATCTGTTTTGATCTCTGAACTTTGTCTGACACAACGCCGCCGTTCAAATCGCCAGATCCCTCCAAACTCACTAGATTACAATTATAAAACAACCCCATAAAATTAATTTAGATGTTTTTACAATCTTTTGAAAAACAGTACGGCGGTATGAACGCATAATCATTCATCCCAGACGCCCATCGCGTTCTTGTTTCGTTGCACTGCGCGAGACGAGATATTTGCATTTCGTAGTATGTTGTAAAAGTTTAGACGTTGTGCATCTGTTTCAGCTGATAGATAACACACCCCCAAGTGTTACGGCGAGAAATCAAAGAGGAATACTGTGTTGATTTTATTACGCGGTATGAAACAAAAACATGTGTTTCATTCTTGTTAAATATTTGTAGGCTGCGTGAATGTGTTTTAACCGATAGGCTACCCTATAGCACGGCGCCACAAATTCTGCACGCCATCTTCAAACCTTCTCTCGCTTCATTGCGATGCGTGAGCCGCGATATCTTGTATTTCGTGGAATGTTGTAAAAGTTTACATTTTCTACGTCTGTTTCAACTGATAAGAAGTCTTACTGCAAGAAAATCAAAGAGAAATCCTGTCTTGATTTATTACGCGGTATGAACCGAAAACATTTGGTTTCATTCCTGTTAGATATTTGTACGCGCATACGTGCGTTTTAACTGTTATACCACATCGCTAGTTTTAAGATTGATAAAAAACCAAAAGACCGATTAAAGGAATAACCATATTAAGTGTGAATAACTAAATAAAATTAAATCAAACAAAACAAAACAAACAACATTTTTCCTGTGGCTTAGAGGTGATTTTTATAAGGAAAAAGTTGTGTAACAATTCTTAAAGTGAAAAAAAGTCTGGGTTATATAGCACGCCAGAAGTCTTAAACTTGACAAAAATCAAAGGTCGATTAAAGGAATAGGTGAATTAAGTGTGAATAACTAGCCTGTGCCTTAGATGTGATTGTTTAGAAGAAAACTTGTATAGGCTAACCTATTTTTAAAGTGAAAAGTTTTAGGCTGAATGGTTTCATTAATTAAGAAATTTAAAAGATTTATTAAAAATAAGTCTTCGCGGTCTCTCCTCCGGTGTAGGGGACGGATGTAGGTGTGGTTTGACTGGGGCCCGGATGTTACCATTCTGAGTCATCTTGATATTGTAACTATGGTGTATACGTCTTCAAACTGATATGCCCCACCGCAAGTTTTAAGATTGTCAAAAATAGAAGTGTAAATAAAGGATTCATGCTACTTAAATAAAATAAAACAAGACAAACAACATTTTCCTACGGCTTAGAGTTGAATGTTTACAATAAAACTTGTGTAGGCTAACCTATTTTTAAAGTGAAAAGTTTTAGGTTGAATTGTTTCATTAATTAAGAAATTTAAAAGATTTATTAAAAATAACCTTCGTTCTAATGTTAAAACATTACTTTGTTTAATTGTTTTAAATCTTTGCGTCGGTCTCTCCTTAAGGTGTTAGGGGCGGTGATGTAGGTGTGGTCTGACCTCAGCGCTCCTGAGCTCATTCTGAGTTTGACACGGTCCTGTGAGGATGTAGCAGCGTAAGATAGTCTACTCTTTTTATTTATTTATTTTAGATCACAGCTATTTTTTTCCCTTCTTTTCTTTTCTAACTTGTAACAAACGCTAGCTTTTAAATTGTAATCTTACAAGATTTTGACGAGTAGCTTACTTAACGGTCTGATATTTTTGTTTTAGATCACTGCAAGATAGGCCTACGCGGTTCTTTTTCTTTTGTTTAACTAGCTTTTAAAGTGTAATCTTACAAGATTTTGACAAGTATCTTACTTAACGAACGTGTCAGATACTTTTTTGTTTTAGAAGATGGTAAGATAAGTCGACTCTATTTTCTTTAACTTGTAACAAACTCTAACCTACCTTTTTTAAATTGTATGTTAGACTAGAAGATTTTGACAAGTATCTTACTTAACGAACGTGTCAGATACTTTTTTGTTTTAGAAGATGATAAGATAAGTCAACTCTATATTATTTAACTTGTAATGTTATGCTATTGTTTTAACTAACGTGTCAGATGCTTTGTTTGTTTTAGATGAACGAACACGTTCACTTCTGCTTCTTTTTATTTAACTTGTAACAAACTCTAACTAGTGTAAATTGTTTTAACAATGCTAGCTCGTCTTGACTTGTTTTACAGATGTTTTTTTCTTGACGTGTGTGTGAAAAAAACTTTAATAAAAACTTCCCTTTATTCCATTTAACACCGTTTCACAATTTAAAGTTTAAAGCACATAGTTTTAACAGTTTGTACATCCCCACGCACAAAAACACATTTCCAAAAACAGTCATAAATTCCTTCGGATCGCTGGACTGGATAAAAACAGATGGCCCCGTTTAGATGGGTGGGGGTGTACAAACAGGTGTCCAAAACAGGTGTCCAGTAAGGGGGGTGGGGGGTGGGATTTTATGAGGGGCAATAAATCAAATTTTTGACACAAAGTGCACTACTCCTCTCTTAGGGTCTAACATACATGTTGTTGGTTTAGATGATTTAACAAGTTTATACAATTCTTCCTCTCCTATAATAGAGAATGAGTGGAATTGTTCCTCAGGGGATCTATAGTGCACTATCTGATGCGATACTGTAGCTGACGGGTGCATGGTTACAATTTTATCTCTGATAGTATCGATCTTGGAAGTAAAGTAGTTCATAAAGTCATTACAGCTGTGCTCTTGGGAAATGCCAACACCTGTTGATGCTTTATTTTTCGTTAATTTAGTGACTGTATTGAATAAATACCGGGGGTTATGTTTGTTTTCGTCTAGAAGAGACGAAAAGTAATCAGATCTAGCCGTTTTTAATGCTTTTCTGTAGGATAGGGTACTTTCCCGCCAAGCTATAAGAAATACCTCTAGTTTTGTTTTCCTCCAGCTGTGCTCCATTTTCCGGGCTGATCTCTTTAGGATGCGAGTGTGCTCATTATACCACGGAGTCAAACTGTTTTCTTTGATCTTCCTTAAGCGTAAAGGAGCAACTGTATCTAAAGTGCTAGAAAAGAGAGAGTCCATAGTTTCTGTTACATCATCAAGTTTTTCTGTGCTGTTGGATATGCTGAGGAATTGAGATAAATCAGGAAGATTACTTACAAAGCAGTCTTTTGTGGTAGAAGTGATGATTCTACCATACTTGTAACAAGGAGTAGAATTTAGTTTTAGCTATATGGAGTTTACACAAGACTAGATAATGATCTGAGATATCATCACTTTGCTGCAGAATTTCAACACCACTAACATCAATTCCATGTGACAGTATTAAATCTAGAGTATGATTTCGACAATGAGTAGGTCCTGAAACTTGTTGCCTAACCCCAATAGAGTTCAGAATGTCTATGAATGCTGATCCTAATGCATCTTTTTCATTATCGACATGGATATTAAAATCACCAACAATTAAAACTTTATCTGCAGCCAGTACTAACTCAGATAGAAAATCAGAAAATTCTTTAATAAAGTCTGTGTGGTGCCCTGGTGACCTGTACACAGTAGCCAATACAAACATCACAGGGGATTTATCACTAACACGTGTTTCTCTAGATAATGTTATACGCAGCACCATAACTTCAGACGAGTTATACTTAAAGCCTGCCCTCTGAGAAATACTGAGAATATTGCTATAAATTGTAGCAACGCCTCCTCCTTTACCTTTTGGACGTGGCTCATTTTTATAGCAGTAATCTTGGGGGGTAGACTCATTTAAAGTAATGTATTCATCTGGTTTTAGCCATGTTTCTGTCAAACAAAGCACATCTAGCTTATGGTCAGTGATCATATCATTTACAAATAGTGCTTTTGTAGAAAGGGACCTGATATTCAGTAAGCCAAGTTTTATCAATTGTTTCTCTGTATTGTAAACATTTTTTTATTTGTTGAACATCAATTAAATTGTTACTATTACTTTGGTTTGGACGTTTTCTGTATTTTCTAGTACAGAGTATTTTCAATCAGAGCAGAGCCGCACTATGAAACAGCCAATCAGAGCAGAGCTCAACATTTTTAGCTATTATTCATGACCCGTGCAAATAAGGTAATAACAGAGCATTTCATTCTAGGGGCAAATCCTAGGGTTGTAAATGGACATGTAAAACCGTTTCTGGAGAATTTTTGCCCTTACCTAAGCCACATACCTTCTTTGTAGATATCAGAGAACAATTTAAAATATTGTATCAATGAATTCTATGGCACCTTTAGTGAAAGTGAAGTGACATGTGGCCAAGTATGGTGACCCATACTCGGAATTTGTGCTCTGCAATTAACCCATCCAAAGTGCACACACACAGCAGTGAACACACACCCGGAGCAGTGGGCAGCCATTTTTATGCTGTGGCGCCCGGGGAGCAGTTGGGGGTTCGGTGCCTTTCTCAAGGGCACCTCAGTCGTGGTATTGAGGGTGGAGAGAGCACTGTACACTCACTCCCCCCACCTACAATTCCTGACGGCCCGAGACTCGAACCCACAACCTTTAGGGTACAAGGCCGACTCTCTAACCATTAGGCCACGACTTCCCAAAGGCATCTTCTCAGCCAGTTTACTTTAAAGGTGTTTACAGTATCTTCGAAGTCCAAAAAATCAAGGCCACCTTCGCTTCTGGAATTAGCAAGCACTTCTATTTTAATTTGTAAGGTCTATTTTTCCAAATAAAATCCAAAAATATTTTATTAATTTCCTTTATAGCTTTATCGTTGACAAAGAAAGAGCAGAATATAAAAAGTGAGAGAGCCCTTCAACTTTAGATAAAAAACTCTACCGTATAAAGAAAGATCTCTCTGAAGCCAGATGTTAAAGATCTGTTTAGTTTTTATGATTTATCAGAAAAGTTCAAATGATGTCTACTGATTGAATTTTTAGAGATATGAATTCCTAAATATTTTACACTTTTTTTTAACTAAGACACCTCCTAAGAGTATATCATCCATATCATGAATAGATGTAATTTCACATTTCGAAGTATTAGGTTTTAGACCTGAAGCACATGAAAATTGTTCAACCAGTTCCAGAGTTTTTGGTAACTGATTTTTGTCCTCCAAAAACAGTGTAGTGTCATCTGCTAGCTGTGCCATTTTTTATCTCCCTGTCAAATATTGAAATTCCTTTAAAATTTTCATCATGGTTAATTCTTAGACAGAGTAACTCTGTGGCTAAAAGAAATAAAAATGGGGAGATTGGACAGCCCTGTCTGACTCCACGATATATGTTAAACCTCTTAGAAGTTTCAAAGTTTATGATCACTGAGCTGTTAATACCTCTATACAACATGGTTACAGTCTCTATAAATGCTTTACCAAATCCAAATAGGTCTAGAGTACGAAAAATAAATTTCTGTTCTATGGAGTTGAAAGCTTTATGAAAGTCAAGAAAGAGTATGAGGCCATCTGAATAAATTAGATCTGAATAATCCAGCAAGTCCAGTACTAATCTTATGTTGTTAGATATGTGACGGCCTTTCATGAAACCAGATTGAGCTTCTGAAATAATACTGTCTAAACCATAACTTAATCTATCAGCATATACTGAGGCTAATATTTTATAGTCTAATGTTAACAAAGTAATAGGTTGCCAATTATCGATTATTAAAGGATCCTTGTCTGGCTTAGGTATAAGAGAGATGACTCCCTGTTTCATGGTAGCGGTCATATCTCCCTGACTGATGCATTCCTTATACATATGAACTAAAAGCAATTTAATAAACTCCCAAAAATGGGGATAAAATTCTACCGAAAGCCCATCGATCCCAGGGGATTTACATTTTTTCATTTTATGTAGAGCTTGCTCAGTTTCATCAATTGATAAAGGAGAATCACAAATTTGACTATACTCTAGATCAATAACTCTAATACGGTGTTTAATTAAATCAATAATTTTTTCAGAAATATTGTAGTTGAAATTAGAGGTATAAAGAGTGCTATAAAATTTGGCAACAAAGTCTGATATTACTTTTTGGTCTTTGGAAATGACTCCGTCAATACTAAGTGCGGAAAGAGCTTTCCTCTGACCATTTCTTTTTTCCAGGGCAAAAAAAATAAAAAATAGCTAGAATTTCTTTCCTCCAGCCATTTTGCGCAAGACCTTGTATATGCACCTTTAGCCAAATCTATGTAGGCTTCATCAAGCTCCAAATTTAATTTACTGTGTTATACTTTCCGCTTGGGCAATCCGGACGCGTACACGGACAGCGCAGACGCAGACTACTTGTATTTATACTACCGAAAGCGTACGCTGGTGGTCCGCTTCCCGGACGTGTTCCATACATGCACGGTAGATCGGCTTGAACAGTAAACAAACATGTGAACAAACAATTGCCCAGAGTTATAGCACACCTGGCTGTCTTCCCTTTTGAAAAAAACTGCTAAAACCAGCCTAAGCTGGTTAGCTGGTCTTAGCTGGTTTAAGCTGGAAGTAGCTGGTTTTAGCTGGTCTCCCAGCCTGGCCAGGCTGGTCAAGCTGGTTTTAGCTGGTTGTTCCAGCTGGTCTCCCAGCCTGACCAGCTAAGAAGTGGCCAAAACCCCTCTAAAACCAGCCTGATGACCAGCTATGACCAGCTAAAACCAGCCAACCAGCTTAGGCTGGTTTTAGCTGTTTTTTTCAGCAGAGTTTATATTGTTTTATCGACGGATTGTACAGGTTCGGGTAGCAACGGGCATCTTCACACAGCCTGCGCATGCACAGTTGGTGCTTTTGTAGCCTACTGACTGCGTGTACTTGTCCGCGCGGTCACAAAAATTGAGAGGTACGCAGATGTCCGCTCAGAGCCTTCGCACACACCCTCCGATGACGATTTTTATGTCACACGGACCCTAGCGAACCATAGCGGACTCGCGCACGTGGAAAGTATAACACAGGCTTAAGTCTTGGATAATCATGGATGTCACTCATCTTTATACAAACTAATTTATGATCAGATAAGGGGGCAATGGTGTGAGAAATATCTTTTACGTGGTTGAGGATAGAAGAAGAGATTAAAATAAATCAATCCTAGATCTAAGAGACAAAGTTTTATTTGACCAGGTAAAATCTTTCGTATAAGGGTTAAAAAAGGGAAAGGGAAGTGAGGCCAAGTATGGTGACCCATACTCAGAATTTGTGTTCTGCATTTAACCCATCCAAGTGCACACACACAGTAGTAAACATACACCTGGAGCAGTGAGCAATGCTGCGGCGCCCGGGGAGCAGTTGGGGGTTTGGTGCCTTGCTTAAGGGTCTCACCTCAGTCGTGGTATTGAGGGTGGAGAGAGTGCTGGTTATTCAGTCTCCCCACCTACAATCCCTGCTGGACCTGAGATTCAAACACACGACCTTCGGGTTACAAGTCCGACTCTCTATCCATTAGGCCACGACATAATTGATATAGTTAAAGAACCGCCATGCATCAGGAGAGATCCATGCAAAGAGACAAAATTAAATCATTATTCATTCCATCTTATATATTCCACCCTATAATTACTTATAAAGCCCTGAATGGCTTAGTTCCTCAGTACTTGAGCGAGCTCTTATCACATTATAGTCCTCCACGTCCGCTGCGTTCTCAAAACTCTGGGCATTTGATAATACCTAGAATATCAAAATCGACTGTGGGCGGCAGATCCTTTTCCTATTTAGCGCCCAAACTCTGGAACAATCTACCTAACACTGTTCGGAAGGCAGACACACTCTGTCAGTTTAAATCTAGATTAAAGACACATTTCTTTAACCTGGCTTACACATAACACACTAATACACTTCTATTATTCAAATCCGTTAAAGGATTGTTAGGCTGCATTAATTAGATCAACCGGAACCGGGAACACTCCTCATAACACACGATGTACTCGTTACATCGTAAGAAGAATGGCATCTACGCTAATATTTGTCTGTTTCTTTCTTATTATGTTTCTCAGTCCGTGTCCGGATCAGATGGTGGATCGGCGCCGGGAGATGATGTCTGCGACCCTGACCGTCGGCGGAGGCCGGACACCTGGATGAGCCCCGGGGACATATCCCCAGTGAAGACCTCGACTTAAATACAATAAAACTTAAAATTAAACAAAATAACTATAATATAATAAAATACCTAGCTACATAATACTATTATTGTTAGAAATTGCAACAATATAAAAATGGAAATATAATACATTTATACATTTAAAATTTAAGTAAAACAATAAGTCAAAAAATAAATAATAATATCCTGGCCAGAGGAGAACTGGCCCCCCGACTGAGCCTGGTTTCTCCCAAGGTTTTTTTCTCCATTCTGTCACAGAGGGAGTTTTGGTTCCTTGCCGCTGTCGCCTCTGGCTTGCTCAGTTGGGGACACTTAATTTCTAACGATTATCGTCAATTTGATTTCATAGATACTATTTAAACTAAACCGAGCTAGACAATGACATCTCTGAATTCAATAATGAAATGCCTGTAACTGAAAATTGAGTGTTTAATCTTATTATTATACATTACTGACACTCTATCCTCCAATTTGATACTGTTAAGTGCTTTGACACAATCTGTATTGTTAAAAGCGCTATATAAATAAAGGTGACTTGACTTGACTTGACTCCACCGTCAAGTCTAGGGAGGTCTCTATCCAGACAATCATCCATACATTCATTGAAAGCTCCTCCCAGAATAATATGAGCATCAATATATTTTCTAATTACCTTCCTAAGTTTATCCACTAAATGAGAGAACTCATGTTGGATGCACAAGAGTTGTGACCATATACCCAGCAAGCTATGAAGGTGGCATTATCTTGTTTGATTACAGCAATCATCAGAGCCTCCGAATAACCCATCTACCTTCATCAGAGCTCAGATTTTCTAAAACGGTCCCTTCAAAAGCGTGTAACATAATAGCAGTCCCAGCCGAGTGATTGCTGCCATGACTAAAGAAGATTGAGTTTCCCCATTGATTCCTCCAAAACCTAACATCCGTTTCCCCTGAGTGAACTTCTTGAAGAAAGATAAGTTCAGCTGCACTTCTTTTACAAAATAAAAAAATAGCTTTTCTTTTCAAACTGTCCCGCAAACCTCGAACATTCAACGTTACAACAGACAAAGATTTGAACTTGTACTCCATAAGAAGAACCACCAAACAATTTAAACAAAAACAACAAAAGAATAGCTTTCTTTAGCTTTACCCTAAATGTAAAGGGAAAGGTGGTAGTAGAGTATATTGGCTTCAAGGTGGAAAACAATTAAAAGAAAAAAAAAAAAGTCCAGATTAATATTAAGGATAACAACAATTAAGGAGGATCAAACATAATAACTTCCATGTTACACACAACTTAAAAGAGTTTTTATGCCGATCGTGTTTACCTGTTTTAGGCATTTTAGAATATTGCATGAGAAAGGTATCCAGAGCAGTCAGTAACTCAGCTTAGGTAACATCCGAACAGAAGACTTGCTTCCCATCAATAAAAGTGAAAGAACTGCAGAAGCTTGCTCTCTTGCCCTCCTTGCGTGCCTTCATCACGAGAGGCCATAACTTGTCCCGCGCTGCTCTATCGTCGGGAGACAGAGGCTCCGAAAGACGCAGTCTGTTGTCAGTTAGAAATTTGCAGCCTTTGGCAGCGCCCCAAATCATGTCACGGATGCGACGCAGTGAGAAGAGGATTATGATCGATCTGGCCTTACCATCCGCTCGTTTCAGTCCCAGACAGTGAGCGCATGGACACTGTTTTGTAGCCCGTCTCCAATTCCAGGAGCGATCTTCTCTAGTATGTTAAGAACCACGCTTCGGACATCCTCTCCATCTTTTTCTGCAATGCCGTGCAACTTTAGAGACCATCTCCAACTGTAACGGCTACATTCCTGTACACTTGCTTTCAATGTTTTCTTTTCCTTTCTCAAAGTGTGGACCTCTGATTCCAGATGATTAAGAGCCTCTTTATGAATGCCGACATCCACAATAAGCTGTTGCACCATCGCTGACTTTTGATTTGTTTTGAGATTGCTTCGGTGGTAGTTTCGATCTTTTGAAAAGTCTTGTCGTGCTTTAAAGCCAGTTTGCGTGTTGCAGCCAAGACCTCCTTATTACTATTTCCACTAACGTTAGATTCCACACGTTTCGATTTTTTCGCTGCTGGCTTCTGAGGAGCATCAGAAAGAGCAGCGACAATAACCTCATTATCAAAGTCTGGAGATGTGTCAAACCATTGTGATTCCGTATCTCGCTGAAACTTCAGTCCAGTGCTACTAGAGGCCAATGTTGAATCCTCAAACTGATCAGCCGTATCAGACGCGTTGGAAGCCATTTTATCAAGCCAAGCTTGTTTAACTTTCTTCTTTCCTCTTTTTCCCATGCATAAAGATGTCAAAAGGGAATTATATGACTTTTTTTTCTTTCCCTCACTTATGTCCACGTTATCACCAGTCTGAGCAGTTGGTTATATCACCACTTCACCTTTATTTCCCTGTAGAACAAACACACAACCACCTACATCGCCGCCATCTTGGCTGCCTCTCAGAAAATACTGTAAATTGATAAACTGTTGGCGTGATGATGTTTAATGTCTCTGACAGCGCCTGTAGTCCCATTTAGCAACTTGTTAGCAACCATCTTTTTAAAGAAACATAACAGTTTAAAAAAAATCACGAGTGGGGTGTAACTGGTGTGTTTTTTGTTGTAGAATAAAACGTGAAAGTATCTTGAGCTTGTGTGAACCACGGACCTTATTTAAAGGGTTACTCCACCCCAAAATGAAAATTTTGTCATTAATCACTTACCCCCATGTTGTTCCAAACCCGTAAAAACTTTGTTCGTCTTCGGATCACAATTTAAGATATTTTAGATGAAAACCGGGAGGCTTGTGACTGTCCCATTGACTGTCAAGTAATTCTCACTATCAAGGCCCAGAAAAGTATGAAAAACATCGTCAGGATAGTCCATCTGCCATCAGTGGTTCAATCTGAAGTTTATGATGCGACGAGAATACTTTCTGTACGCAAAGAAAATAAGCCATTTTGGAGATTACCTGCTGAACGCAAACTGCATACACTCTTCTGTATCAGCTGCAACACAAGGCCTACAAAGTGACATCATAGTTCCACCACTCTATAAACACTGGAACGATAGATTTTCTTTAAAAAATTCTAATCACACTACTTTTGTCTGCTAGTTTTAACGACGTGATAAGAAAGAGTGAACTAATTGACTCCAACTGGCCTCATTAGCAAGGTCTCCCTAAAAATAGCTAGCCTACATAAAACCAGCACTAAATTAATAAAAGAACACATTATGTGAAAACATGAATTAGTTAAAAGGTGTCACCGAGTTGCATTTACACTTTTTTTGACCAGCGTAGCGTGACCGCAGTCAGAGAGTGGTGTTTACAGCACTGGTGTCGACAGTGTTCGGTGTCTCCAGCGCTCAGAAATAGTGAATTGCTTTAAAAGATAGTGAATTTTATTGCTTCTGAGTTTCTAAAAGCACTGTTTCCCCACCAACTACTTCCCTTACAGTTGCCAGACGGGGGCACGTACTTGCAGCCGCCTTCTTCTTCTTCTTCTTCTTCTTCTTCTTGGTTTTTAACGGCGGCTGGCAACCAACGTAAATAGGTGCATTACCGCCACCTTCTGCTCCGGAGTGTGGAACAGAATTTTATATTCTATTTATCAATCCCGTCTCTCTAATAAAATCATAGAAATAAATCACTATTTATTTCACTTGACCATTTTATTAAAACCTTAAAATTTAGATCCTGAATTCCATTTTTCGTACTTGCAGCCAAATGTGGCACCTTCTTATGATAGGGATAGGCTCAAATCAGAAACAAGTCTGCGCCGTTAAGCAACGCCCATTTCCGGGTATACCCGCAGTATGAGGAATGCTGACGTCAGTGTCAGCTGTTTTCATACAACATGCTCTCATGCCGGCAGGACGTTACTTCACAATAACATAGAGTGCGATGAGAAGAGCTAGTCTTCCCATGCATGGACAGCTGTATATCTCGACTAAGCGTCGGATCAGGTGGAAGCGGTAAACGGGCTTGACTCCTGTGGTGGATTTCCACGCCCAGCTGTATTCTCCTTCAATCGGATGAAATCGTACAGGCGGCCGCACAGATAAGGTGTGGGTTTCCTTCTGACTGTGCGTTTTTATCATTTTTTTTCTGTTGGTCTTATTACGCTACGTTAATCTATGTTAATATGGACTATAGTTTGCTCACAGTGGTTTGATCATGTGAGTTGACGACTTTGTTTACATTCCCCGGTCATTCTAACGTTACACTTGCAGTGGCAGATGCTGTCACTTACATTATAATGAAAAGAAAAAACTCGCTTTTGAGCACACAAACGCGTTTACCTTAATTTTGCAATAATAATCTTGTTGTTTTTAATTTAGTTTTCATTTAATCATCGAAAGTTACTTATGAAGATAATATGCATTAAATATGCATTTTTCTTTTAATTCAGCAAAGCACACATTTAGCCAGTTAAACATTTGTTGTGATAGTATACAAATAGTGTATTTGATTAAATAAATGAAAAGTGAAACGTTCTGTATGAAATATACTTTTTAAATAATCATTTTGTATTTTCAGTTACTGTTATGTTATTTGTGATAGGTTGTTAATCAGAATGTTGTGTTCTGAAACAAGAACACCAAGTAAACCACTTACAAAATAACGTGACGGCCATTTATTGATATATTAAGCTACTAAAAACCCTACAATTATTTAGTTTGACATCAAAAAGATAATATAGCAGAACACATCAGACTTATTATTATTGTAATGGTGGGAAATATAAAAAACAGTTGTAGAATGACCCTCGTTATCTATCAGAGAATTCATCCATTACTCATCATGTTATATGTCTGGCAATTCCACTCTTGTCTTTGTATATTTTAATTTAATTATCCATCCCTTTTTAAGTTGGGTGCTTATTTCTTATTAGAATTTTTTGATGTCTTATTCTTTCGAAATGTTTAACTTTCCCTTGATTAAGTGGCTGAATGAAATTTAACGCATCTTTTGAAGGATTTTCTATGATAGCTATGTCAATTGATTGTTCCAAAGAGCAACAACAGCAAAACAATTAATGTTATTTCAGCATTTCTGCAATGCAACTTGTCGGTGTGATAAGAGCTATTCAAGCAGATGATGTGAACACTTTTGTGGTGTTTCAAAAGGTCAGACACAGGTAATGATGGTCTTTAGGTAATGTGACTCTACCTCTCTACAAAAAGATTAATGATGTGGCCAATAATAAATAAAATCGTGAGGGCAATAATGATCTTTCATAATCTTTAATGATCCATGAGCTCTTGCATAATGAGCTTAGAGGACTTTTAGTCTAGCCTGTATGATACAAATAATGACCATGCTGATCTTTGCTTACTCGCTCACGTAGCTTTCATGATAAGAAGGGGATTATACATGTTTTTGTCTACTATGATTAGTCAATTATTTAAGCTTAACTGATACTAGTTAGTAAAGTGCTTCAGTTTTGTTTGCTGTGGTTCAGAACATACAGGATAAAAAGATCCATGTGCTAAATATAATTACGATGTGTCTCAATATAAACTCTTCTCTGTACTGTTCTTGGCTTTCTCCGATATCTGATCTCCATATATAATTCATGCTTTGACCTCTCTGGCAGGGTTTGTGATGGTTGGGTGTGGTTTATGCAGTCTGGGCAAGCCAGAGGATGTCTGTGCATAGTGAAGAAAAGTCTCACTTGTGATATCAGTGGATAGATACATGCATCTTATATCACAATGTATATTATTGACATGATATACTGTTTTACAGTTCTCAAAGACAAAATAAATAAATGATCCTCAAGAAAATTAATAATAATAAAAAAGCCATGTCATTACCCTAGTGAGCAGCATTGTTCAAGAAAGAAATTGAAGATGCAATCAAACGTAAAATAAAACACTGCATAGTCTATGAATTAAAATGAATTAAAAGTTATTCAATCAAGAGCAGTGGGTGATTTTCTCTTTTTATTTTGTTGTTCGATTAGAATTAAGAACATATACCAACACAGTTTCATGACAATTTTTTATTTTTTTTGCAAATTTGAGAAAAAATTATATGAATTTGTACAATCCATATTTTCCTACAGTCTGCTTATGCGTTTTTTTTTTTTTTCACAAATCACATTGTGAGAATTCATACAAAATAGCCTGTTGTTTAAAAATATATTTTTTTGCATAGGTCCAATATTTTTACATATTCATTCATATTTTCCCCCAACAGTTTATGCTGTTTAAGTGAGTGCAACGTTTAAGTGAATGCTTACCAAGATGGGTGAAGTTCTCATCATTTTGCCAAGATTTTGACAATTTTGTGTGTATTTGACTGTTTAAGTCTAGTAAGCTGCGAAAGAGACCTTGATCATCTGGTTCATGTTTGTATAATGGCTGCTACAGAGCTACACTCTTTTTGAAGGTGGCTCTCTAGGAACATGATTTGATACCCATTTTAGGTCGAGGTATCAGCTGTTGTTGACACCCTCTTGTGGTCCGGCAAACTAAGGCCGCATTTACATTACATGGTTCAAGTAACCAAGTTCAGATTTTTTTTTTCATCCCATGTGGCTCAGATCAGATATGACCCACAAACGTGTCGTGTAAGCAGGGAAAAAAAAAAACACATGGATACATGGATACTCAGATTGGTTTTAGACCTCATTTATATGTGAAGATAAATCAGATATAAATCGGTTATGTGCATTTGTGTTTGCCATGTAAGCGGACACAGATCGGATATTCCCTGTCAATGTGAGTTGTACGTCGCTGAAAAGATGATGGTGGCGTGGTGGCAATGACATCAACTCAGGTGAACACCAATCATGATCACATGACTCTTTTCAATGGAGGACAGAGGCTCAACCCAGTGAAGTCATGCTTAAGTTTTATGTCTTTTGAGCCTTTGGGCAAGCAGAAGCATGTATTATCATTTTGTCTGCGTACATTGCAGATTGCACCGCTTTTACATCTTTTCCGGCGTAAGCTTTTATGTCTACATTTGGATGTTTCTCCAAGTGTATAGTGTAAATGCAGATATTGGATATAGGTCACTTTTGAAAGAAGATGTAAGCTGCTGGTTATCAAAAAATTAGATACAGTCAACAAATTGGACCTGAAGTGTAAATGCGGCCAATATGGCTGCTGGAACGCTTAAGTTCAGGAGATGATCCTGTTGGAAGTTTAGAATTCCATGAGAACTCCAATCCAGTCATATACAGGTGAATCTCAATAAATTAGAATGTCGTGGAAAAGTTAATTTATTTCAGTAATTCAGCTCAAATTGTGAAACTCATGTATTAAATAAATTCAATGCACACAGACTGAAGTAGTTTAAGTCTTTGGTTCTTTTAATTGTGATGATTTTGGCTCACATTTAACAAAAACCCACCAATTCATCTCAACAAATTAGAATACTTCATAAGACCAATTAAAAAAAAAAAAAAAAAAATTGTAGGCCTTCTGGAAAGTATGTTAATTTACTGTATATGTACTCAATACTTGGTAGGGGCTCCTTTTGCTTTAATTACTGCCTCAATTAGGCGTGGCATGGAGGTGATCAGTCTGTGGCACTGCTGAGGTGGTATGGAAGCCCAGGTTTCTTTGACAGTGGCCTTCAGCTCATCTGCATTTTTTGGTCTCTTGTTTCTCATTTTCCTCTTGACAATACCCCATATGTCAATTCTCTATGGGGTTCAGGTCTGGTGAGTTTGCTGGCCAGTCAAGCACACCAACACCATGGTCATTTAACCAACTTTTGGTGCTTTTGGCAGTGTGGGCAGGTGCCAAATCCTGCTGGAAAATGAAATCAGCATCTTTAAAAAACTGGTCAGCAGAAGGAAGCATGAAGTGCTCCAAAATTTCTTGGTAAACGGGTGCAGTGACTTTGGTTTTCAAAAAACACAATGGACCAACACCAGCAGATAACATTGCACCCCAAATCATCACAGACTGTGGAAACTTAACACTGGACTTCAAGCAACTTGGGCTATGAGCTTCTCCACCCTTCCTCCAGACTCTAGGACCTTGGTTTCCAAATGAAATACAAAACTTGCTCTCATCTGAAAAGAGGACTTTGGACCACTGGGCAACAGTCCAGTTCTTCTTCTCCTTAGCCCAGGTAAGACGCCTCTGATGTTGTCTGTGGTTCAAAAGTGGCTTAACAAATTCCTTGACATGTCTGTGTGTGGTGGCTCTTGATGCCTTGACCCCAGCCTCAGTCCATTCCTTGTGAAGTTCACCCAAATTCTTGAATCGATTTTGCTTGACAATCCTCATAAGGCTGCGGTTCTCTCGGTTGGTTGTGCATCTTTTTCTTCCACACTTTTTCCTTTCGCTCAACTTTCTGTTAACATGCTTGGATACAGCACTCTGTGAACAGCCAGCTTCTTTGGCAATGAATGTTTGTGGCTTACCCTCCTTGTAAAGGGTGTCAATGATTGTCTTCTGGACAACTGTCAGATCAGCAGTCTTCCCCATGATTGTGTAGCCTAGTGAACCAAACTGAGAGACCATTTTGAAGGCTCAGGAAACCTTTGCAGGTGTTTTGAGTTGATTAGCTGTTTGGCATGTCACCATATTCTAATTTGTTGAGATAGTGAATTGGTGGGTTTGTGTTAAATGTGAGCCAAAATCATCACAATTAAAATAACCAAAGACTTAAACTACTTCATTCTGTGTGCACTGAATTTTTTTAATACACGAGTTTCACAATTTGAGTTGAATTACTGAAATAAATGAACTTCCATGACATTCTAATTTATTGAGATGCACCTGTATATAGGGATCAGAGTGTGTGCTGTTTTTGTTGGTCGTTCGCTGCTGTTTGCATTTATGTAAAAATATCATTCACAATTTAGGAGGAAAACCTTGTCACAATTCTAAAGAAACACAATATGACAAAACAAATAACAAATAGAAAATTGTACTTTTCATCAACAGTGCATGCTGGGAAAAAGTAGGTTAACAGCTTTTGCAAAAACTGTGTCAGGTGTTTTAGTTAAGAAGATGAGGCTGGATGTGTGCAGATTGTTGCGCAGATGCCCTGCCATTTAAATAAACAAAGCACACAAAACCTGGTTCTTCTAGTGTATGGGTGTCAAACTCAGTTCCTGGAGGGCCGCTGTCCACAGTTTAGCTCCATTCCTAAATAAACACACCTGATCCAGTTAATCAAAGCCTTTATGAGTGCTAGAAACTTCCAGGCAGGTGTGTTGGAGCTGGTTGGAGCTAAACTCTGCAGGACAATGCCCGTCTAGGACCTGAGTTTGTCACACGTGTTCTGCTAATTCATTTAAATACCATTCAGCAAGAGTGAGCATTTTGTGGTAGGGTACAGTTGTAGAAACTATAAACACAATAGAAGAATATGGGTCTGTACAGGTTTCTCGCTGAAAATCTGGGGTTTCTAATGCTTAATTTAAAATTGCAATTCATTGTAGTGTAATACTCTGGGTCAGATACACAGAATCTTGTCACTTTCCGGGGAATAATCTGATAAAAAAATGTCTTGAAAACACTGCTTTCTTGTGTTGTCATGTTATTGGTTTGCATTTCAGTAAGATGATTTTTGTAGTTATCAGCATATTGCTGTTTGTGTAAACTAGGGGTGTGAAATAATGACAAAAAATGATATCTCAATATTTTCTAGACTTTTGTTGATAACAATAATTAGACAATATTTTGCTGAGCATGTTATTCTGCTGGTATTTTTTAGGACTGCCATGGACAGCTGACTCCCAAAGCTTTTGATATTCTTCATTTTCTGTGCAGTGGTTAGTTTGCAGGAGTAATAGAGATGAACTTTTCTAATAAATTTAATTGATTTTTTTTTTTTTTTTTTTTTTTTACCTTCATAAGGCCATCTTTTCTAACCTAATTAAATGTGTGCATCATCTTTTGTGTCCAATTCTTAAATTTAATCAATAAATTTAAATAGTAAGACACTATAGGGCTGTTGCCAGTCAAATGAAATCAGTATCAACAAAATTTGTGTTTGCAATGCAGAGGTGGCACAAAATCTGCATCTGAAGTGGTATTTTGATGCATTTACACAGACTGTTGCAGGACATGAATGCATTTACAAATGCATTTATGAATGCAGTTACAAATGCATAAGTAATGTTTTATGTTTTAAAAACAAAATGAGTTTGGGGGAAAAAGGGGAAAATATAATTTAAATGCAAAAAAAGCATTTTTTTATAATTGTGACTTAGATGAAGATAATGTTTTATAATCAAAGAAATCCAGGTAATTCCATATGGGTTCACAATTTTTCTTGCAGCTGTATCTTCAGAAACTTATTCATGTTGTGTGCATTATTTGCACAGTGACTTGGTTATTGTGAGTTGTTTGTTTAGTTAAGACAATCTATGCAAACTTTGCTTGCTGGAGCTTTGTTGCCCCCTTGTCTGAACTCTCTGGTGATTTGTTCAGATCAGGTGCTCTGAAATACCACAAAGGTAGCAAAATAAAATAAGGAAAATAAGGTGTGTCTAGTGGCCGCAGGTGGCTTTAAAGTGCCCTTTACATATTGCATGTGCTTTGTTTTCCCAGTATTTGATGGACCAATCGAATACCTACAGCAAGGGCCTTAACCTTGTTATATTCAGTCTTTTCATTAGACCTGAAATATGGGATTTTGGAGTGATTTTCGAAACGGTCTTCACCTTATCATATCTCCTACCAGCCCAAGAGGTGCAGTTAAAAGCAAATGAAGCTACTGCATAGCCCCCACCCACAAGTCTTCAATTTTTTGTTTTGAAATGGTTGTATAACAGCATAGAAATGAGTCAAGCCATTGTTGCTAGTTTTAACGTATTAAATTGTTAGCAAACAGAGGCTTGGACACATCTTTTTAGCTAGCGCTGACAGACTCTGAATCTATGGTATAAAAAAGAAGTTCCACATACTGGATGGTTCGTTTAGCACACTCCCTCATTTTTCCTTACTCTTGTCAGTTGAATTTGGGGTTGCCCAATTCATCAGAATAAAACCAAAATAGCAAAATGGCTTACTAGTTCAATTATCAAATCGCAAAGGCTGTGATTTAAGTAAATAAATATATGCATGGGCATAGAATACGTGGGCGACGCAGAGGATGTGTTATTATTTTAAATAGCAAGCTTTGATGGCAATTAGAAATATCAGCTACCCGCACATATGTGCACTTATTTTCATTCGTTTTTCGAAACGCTTTTGTAACATCTTTTATTTGCACAGATATATTATCAAAGCCCTTCAAGTAATGTGATTAATGATAAATTCATATTTTAACACATTAACTGCCACCACAAAGCTGTTTTTATCTAGTTTTTATCTGTATTATCTAGCTATAATTTAGCTGTTCCCTTGTTCGTGTGGCTGAATCACAGCCATTCTTACGTACAACGTTACCACATTCTTGCTTATGTGATATTTGGCATGAAATCAAAATTAAAATTATTATTATTTTTTTTCTAAATTCAAGTTACTGGTCTTATTGTGAACAACTCATCTGTTCATATTTTAATGTACGTAATGTTTATGACACTGCAGTTAATCCAGTTGCCTGCAAATATCTATTTTCTTGTTCGAATAAGTCGTTTCACTCAGAAATACATGACAATATGTTAGTTAAGTAAGCTGCAACTTCCATTTCATGTTGATTTACAATATTACAATTACAGTATACAACATAAATCCTCCTAATATTCTGTCTCTCCCCCAATATTCAGATTGGAAGTTTGGATGTTTAAATGTAATGACATTTGCCCCCAGTTTCACAGACAAGGCTTAAGCCTAGTCCTAGACTAAAATGTACATCTGAGCTGTTTCAACTGAAAGAAACTTGCACAGATTGATCTTAAAACATGTCAGTGCCTTTGTTTTGTCTTAAGATGCACACCAGTAATGCTTTTTTCTAAGGCATGTTTATAAAAATTACTTAAATGTCCTAATTGAACTATGGCCTCATCCTGGTTTAGACTAAGCCCTGTCTATGAAACCGGGTTTTAGTCTTCAAATTCTGAATATCTGGTGACATTCTTGCCAACAGCCACAGCTACAATGGACTAAACAGTTTAAGGGCAGAGAGGCGTGTGATGAGAATGAAGTAATGAAGTTTATTTGTTGTAGGGTAAGTCAGCATAGATAGTGCTTGTTGAAATGCTTCTGTGGTGCCGAGTAAGCTGAAAGAGAAAATGAGAGTGATATTTTTTTCTTTGCCCCAATTAGATTAAAAATAGCCAGTGAATAATTTTATGCTCGTTTTGATTTGCCTTAATGTAATTTGCCTAAAAATGAACATTCTGTCATAACTTATGCATCCATCCATTCAATAAATAAATAAATTAATAAATAGTCTGTAGTTTTGTGCATTATATTTTTCTGTAGCTCTGTGAATCAGCTGAGTAATGGCCTTCATTATAAAAAGTGTTGGAAGATGATGGGATGAACAGCCTCTGGAATTATGTGGATTTTAAGTGTGTGTGTGTGTGTGTGTGTGTGTGTGTGTGTGTGTGTGTGTGTGTATGATATAATGATCTTGTGACTGTGGGATGATCTATACTTTTTCTTGATTTCAGACAGTTCAATGGAGACAGATAGCTATATAAAGAGCTGTGTGGTAAGTAACACCTCAAAATGAAGGTGACTTCTGTTTAGCATGCAGACTCTAATGATTTGTCAATGTTTGCATCTTTAGCAGGGCCCTAGGATTACATTTCACGGTGTTAAATGTTTCGTTTAGTGAGTTTTCATCTTCTAATGAAAATTATCTTTATGTAGTCAATATTTTAAAGTGTCATGTTTACAATATGAAGTCAATTTTATGTATAAATTCTATATGTAATTTTATGAAAATAGTATTTTGTAATGTTATCACACAAATGTCAAACTGTAAAAGTCAGAACATTAAACATATTTTAAAGTGTATAAACATTATTGATTTGAACATGTATCAAAATATAAAAGATTGATCAACATAAAAATCTAAAGGCAGCCCTAAAGGCAAAACTTATCATATGTTGCCTGTGCACCTTGTCTGTTGCTGCCCTGCCCAGTCTAGCTGCCGGTTGTGTTCCCCCCCCCCCCATTTAGTTTTACCATTTAAATAAGGCCCATTGAACTCTACATTTGAGTCCTTGCTCATCCCTTACCACACAACCTGACAGATAATGTCCTGGCAGAAAATTACATGTACCTTTTCCTTTTTTCTTACTTTTTTATAGTGTATTTTTTAATTATAATTTTTTAAGTCATGTCAAGTTTTATAAGTCATGTCCAACCCAGGCTCTTTGGTTAAACATGCCTGCAGTGATATTTCAGCAAAATGATATCATGTTGTTTATTGTTTTGTTTCGTGACACATTTAAACTGAAAGTGGTGCATAAAGCATGTAAACAAAAGCAAATTTACAATAAAAATGCATTTTCTGAAGCAACCATTTCATTTTAGCTTGTTTAAAAGTATTAAAGATTTTATCGTGACTTGTGCTTCACGAAACTCATACTCGAGCAGTTTGCATTGCAAGATCAGTGCTGTACCAGGTGAGCTACTGAGCAAGTTTACTAAGTTAGAGTAGCCACACGTGGAGCTGGATATTTGATGCAAATGTCAAAATGTGTTCAAAAGTTATTGATGTTTTAATGCCACTATAGGCTTCATTTCAGCTGGAAACTGCAGTGAATTTTTTGGAGTATATTTCTTGAGGATGCATGAGGATAAGTCTTCTTAACATTTTTTTTATTTTCGTTGACATTGAGTTGTGTTTGTGATTTATTTATTTATTTTTGGAATATTCCTCATCACTTTCATTATTAGAATGCTTTAGGCCAGTGGTTCTCAAACCTGTCCTGGAGTACCCCCAGCCCTAAACATTTTGTATGTCTCCCTCATCTATCACACCTGATTCAACTCATCAGCTCATTAGTGGAGACTGCAAGACCTGAAGTGGGTGTGTCAGATATAGGGAGACATACAAAATGTGAAAGTGCTGGGGGTACTTCATGGAGAGGTTTGAAAACCACTGCTTTAGGCTAACCTCACACTGTTTGTGACTGCAGGATTGTAACGGTTTAGATGGTTGTGGTTATGTCTTCCATGGCTTTTTTGGTTAGCTTTGTGAAAAGCTAGGTGGTTTGACAGTGGACTGTGCAGATTCTGTTATGCTGTTTATACCACAGTATGTATTTGTGCAGGAATGCTTTACATTAAACATGAAAGTGTCAAAGAAACAGAGAAATGTGAAAACAGAGTGGGATGTGCCTCAAACAAGTCAAGACAAGGAAGAAATTGTTGGGTGTGATGTAAAGCAGAGATTAGTTAATTACAGTTGCTGAGCAACAGTTCGCCACATTAATACAGAATTCATCTGATGTGTGTCACATTTCAAAAGTTGCTTCTAATGCGTCTCATCCCATCAGAATTTAGAGTAGAAACTTTTATTGGAACATTTGAGTTTTTTTTTTTTTTTTTTTTTTTTTTTACATAAGGATTACATAATGCCAGACTTATCATTCATTAGTTATGAATAATCAAAAGTAAATTCTATTTGTATTTAAGTATTTAATTCATATAAATTGTTTTGATTGTTTTACCATCAAAATGATGATTGTATCGTGATACTGTTACCAGATGAGGTGTCCCATTTTGGTATCAACATTAAATTCAAATTACAAAAGTTATTGTATATGCATAGAAAGCAAATGCAAGTATGTGTCTATTTAACAATTCACAGTCATACACAAACACACACAGATCGATAGTTACTCATACTGTGATAGACCTGTAATATTTTTGTTTTGTAAATGATACAGATGTGTGTGGGTAGGCAAGGTTGACTGTTACAGAAATCATTACCATTTGCCTCACTGTTCGTATTTCTGACATTTTATCAGTGAGTCACATATGTCACAGTTATATACAGGTGCATCTTAATTAATTAGAATGTCATGGAAAAGTTCATTTATTTCAGTAATTCAACTCAAATTGTGAAACTCGTGTATTAAATAAATTCAATGCACACAGACTGAAGTAGTTTAAGTCTTTGGTTCTTTTAATTATGATGATTTTGGCTCACATTTAACACAAACCCACCAATTCACTATCTCAACAAATTATAATACTTCATAAGACCAATAAAAAAAAAAAAATTAAAAAAAACATTTTTAGTGAATTGTTGGCCTTCTGGAAAGTATGTTCATTTACTGTATATGCACTCAATACTTGATAGGGGCTCCTTTTGTTTTAATTACTGCCTCAATTCGGCGTGGCATGGAGGTGATCAGTTTGTGGCACTGCTGAGGTGGTATGGAAGCCCAGGTTTCTTTGACAGTGGCCTTCAGCTCATCTGCATTGTTGGGTCTGGTGTCTCTCATCTTCCTCTTGACAATACCCCGTAGATTCTCTATGAGGTTCATGTCTGGTGAGTTTGCTGGCCAGTCAAGCACACCAACACCATGGTCATTTAACCAACTTTTGGTGTTTTTGGCAGTGTGGGCAGGTGCCAAATCCTGCTGGAAAATGAAATCAGCATCTCCATAAAGCTTGTCAGCAGAAGGAAGCATGAAGTGCTCTAAAATGTCCTGGTAGATGGCTGCGTTGACTGTGGACTTCAGAAAACACAATGGACCAACACCAGCAGATGAAATGGCAGCCCAATTCATCACTGACTGTGGAAACTTCACACTGGACTTCAAGCAGCTTGGATTCTGTGCCTCTCCAGTCTCTCCAGACTCTGGGACCTTGATTTCCAAATGAAATGCAAAATTTACTTTTATCTGAAAAGAGGACTTTGGACCACTGAGCAACAGTCCAGTTTTTTTCTCCTTAGCCCAGGTAAGATGCTTCTGACATTGTTTCTGTTTCAGAAGTGGCTTGGTAGCCCTTTTCCTGAAGATGTCTGAGCGTGGTGACTCTTGATCACTGACTCCAGCCTCAGTCCACTCCTTGTGAAGCTCTCCCAAGTGTTTGAATCAGCTTTGTTTGACAGTATTCTCAAGCTTGTGGTCATCCCTGTTGCTCGTGCACCTTTTCCTACCCCATTTCTTCCTTCCAGTCAACTTTTCACTTAATATGCTTTGATACAGCACTCTGTGAACAGCCAACCATTCAGTAATGACCTTCTGTGACTTACCCTCTTTGTGGAGGGTGTCAATTATTGTCTTTTGGACAACTGTCAGATCAGTAGTCTTCCCCATGATTGTATAGGCTATTGTGTAACCATTTTGAAGGTTCAGGAAACCTTTGCTGGTGTTTTGAGTTGATTAGCTGATTGGCATGTCACCATATTCTAATTTGTTGAGATAGTGAATTGGTGGGTTTTGTTAAATGTGAGCCAAAATCATCACAATTAGAAGAACCAAAGACTTAAACTACTTCAGTCTGTGTGCATTGAATTTATTTAATACACAAGTTTCACAATTTGAGTTGAGTTAGTGAAATAAATGAACTTTTCCACGACATTTTAATTCATTGAGATGCACCTGTATGTCTGTCATTTTGTCTTAATTTGCCTTATTGTTGATCTTTTACAGACAATATTTGATTTCTCAAGCTTGCATCCTTTTGCACCACCTCATGTGTCATGTGTTAGCATAGGTGTGCCTGTTTGACTGCAAACACATTGACTCAGTTAGCACAACATACAGTACAAATGCAAATGTGTGTCTTACAAGCAAGTAAATAGCTAAAGAAAGTGCATAGACTATTCTGTTAGATCTTTAATTGTTCAGTCCAGTGGATTTTAATCCAGCTTCACTCTTTTCAGTGACTCAGCAGGATCAAAAAGAACTTCCTGGAATTCTCATGACAGTATTCCTTGTCACGTGAGTTCTTGTAGGCTGTCTTGGCACTTTTTTTCTTGTATATAAAATACGTGTCACAGTTTCCACAATATTAAACATCACATTCACAACTGTTTTCAACATTAATAACAACATTAATAAATGTTTTTGAGCACCAAATCAGAATATTAGAACGTTTTCTCAAGGATCACGTGACACTGAATATTGGAGAAATGGCTGTAATGGATGTAGTGAATGGCTGCACCATCATTTTAGACTCTATAGATATTGGCATGGTGCTTGAGGTGGACAGCTCTAATGTAGAGTTGTTGTTCCTCTAGATATGAATTAAAAATATGTAGGACCGTATGAAATTTTTCTCTTGCCTCCTAAAAACTTGTGCTGAAGAGCTTGGCCCAGTCTGGTGCACACTTTTCCAATGCTCATTCGATTCACATAAGGTTTCTGCAATGTGGAAACAAATTGGTGATTACCCCATTACTATAGAAGTCTTTCCCAGCTGAGAATAGTGATTTTAGTTTTATTTACATGTTTCTTCAGTTATAATGAAATATTTCATGTCTTTATTGAAAACTGAGGGAATTTTTAAAATGAAACCCATGGTAATTTGCTTATAGATAAGATATACTTTTTATTGATTTTAGTTCAGCTTTTAATACTTTTCAGTCACATTTGTTATTGGATAAGTTAAAGAATATAGGTGTAAATCTGTTCATTATTAATTGGTACTTTTTATTTTAAAACTAATAGAGTACAACAGGTAAAGGCAATTTATGATCGCAAATTCATTAGTACTGGCATTTTTTGTTTTTTGTTTTTGGTCACAGAGCATATTTTCTGCGAAAATCCAAGAGCCAATGGGAAAATTCTGTTAGTTTTTGTCAAGGGAACCAGGGCAATTCTAACTTCTGTGTTGGCCTACAAAAATGAAGTCATCATGGCAGCGCTCTATTAATTCCGCATATAAAATTGCTTGCTCAGCAACCCTAAACAACTTTTTTTCATAGCATTATTCCTATAATGAATGATTGTAAAATTCAAGTACCATGATATTTTACTTACCATGGTATGTCCCGAAGATCTTTGTAAAACCATATGATTTTTTTTCTGTTAATTACTTGATTTGAAGCTTAGACAATACAAAGAATAATCTGCATAACCAGAAGAGGGCTGTGCAACCCAAAAAAATGTTACAGGAAACATTTGGTGGAGTTTGTTGCTGCTAAAGGATGCTTTAAGTTACTAAATTCAATGGCTCACTTAGTTCTTTGGTTATTTGTGTGTAGTTAGTTTAGTAAGATTGTGTCAGATCAAAAAATCCAAAATGGTTTACAGACTTTTCATTGCAACTATACACAAATTCTTTAGAGGCTTGGACATAACATGCTTCCAGTACTGATGGATCTCAGTTAGTCACAGGGCATGTTGCTCTGTCTTGCTCCTGAATAGTTACTTTGTATCCACCAACTCTTGGCAATACGGCATTATCTCCAGTTGGTCATACTTTATCCCTCCAGTGAATTCAGTAATTCACAGACACAGGCTTTTGAACATTTGTAACATAATGAATGTATAATGCTTTGTACCCCTGCATCAGGTTAATCTTCATCCAAGCACACACGTGGCTTTCACCTCTCTGATCTTAATCAGAGTATTGTCTGGAAGGTTGGACCTCTCATATGATGTCTTCTTGTTAAAAATATCAAGACACTTTTTAAAGTCCTTGAATATCATTTGCCTGTCATTTCAAAGCCTCGAGGACCATGGTCCTTTAATGGTTTTATTGTTGAGATCCTGATGTCAGTCCCTTCAAACAAGGGGAAGTTTGAGGACAAGGAATAAGGTGATTCTCAATTCTGGTCCTGGCGCCCCACTGCTTTGCACATTTTCTATGTCTTTCTGATTAAGATCAGAACTCTTGTTAAAAGAGAACCCCATGAACTAAACTGGGGTGCATTTCTTAAAAGTATTGTTAGCCCAGTATGGTTACAAGTTTCATCGTTACCAACATAGTTCAACGATTTGCTGTTTCCTGAAACCATAGTTCAAATGAAGTCGCAAAAATATTTTTGCGATAGCATTTCCAAAAGGAGATGTTTTGCAGAATGCTGTTGTCGTTATTGTCCACACACAGTACTAGTACTACTAGTCCATGATTACCATGCTCTGATTGAAAGTCTTCTGAAGGCAAAAAAGCTATTTTCTCCTCCACTATGCCCTGTCATATTATGATATGATGAAACTTAATTTGCCCTCATTTGCATCATCACTTTATCAAATTTGAATATATGTGAAAGATTATATATATTTTCGGGGTCTTTAAAATGACACAGTAGAACAGAATGTATGTGTAAAATAATATTAAAGGGCCCGTCAGTTGTTAATGTGCTATTACATACGCATACCCTGCATATCCATGCGCTTCAGGGGATGCCCAATCCTGTTCCAGGAGATGTACTAACCTGCAGAGTTCTGTTCCAACCCTGATTGAACACACCTGTCTGTAATCGTCAAGTGCTTCTAAAGTTCTTAAATAGCTGGTTTGGTTGTGTTTGTTCTGGGATGGAGCTGAACTTTACAGAAAGGTAGATCTCCAGGAACAGGATTGGCCACCCCTGGTGTGCAAGTTACTTGGTTCATATTTCATCCTCTCTTTCTCTCTTTTTTGCAGTTCTGTTGTCACATCCATGGTGGTGAACCTATCTGATGGAAAGGAAGGCTGTCAAACAGCTCAACATGGTCTCCAGGCTGCCCAAGTTTGCTTACCGTCCCTCAGGCACCACCATGACCACCCTTCCCCAAGGATCTGCCCTCCTGATTTCCTCCTCAGAGTCTAAAGGTGGACCTCTAGTCAGGCACAATAATTTGACACGTCTGCAATCCCTAAATTGGAGAAAGGGTGAAGAGGACATTGGAAATATAGTTCAACACTCTGACAGCTTGGATGAGGAGACTAGCGTGACTAGTGTAACACCAGTGATGGTGACTAAAAAGACTTCCCCTGCAGCTGCAGTAAAATGTAAAAGTGCAGCGCCCACTTCACAAAGTAGTTGCTCCAGGAGCATACCTCAGCTTAGCAAAACCTTTCCCCGCGTGACTACTCCCAAACGCCTCTCAACAGGAAATCACCTGAATAATAACATGGCTTCTCAGAATGGAGCAAGTGTTGGTAATGGGCGATGTGGCTCCTCAGGGCCCGGTGTTGGTCATGTATCCCAACAAAGAACCCTGCAGAGCAAACTATCCCTGTCCAACGACAGCATCAAGTTTGACTCTAAAGACAGCATAGTGCGCTCTCAGAGTTTCACCCATTCCAAGAGGGCAACATGCCCCACCAACCCAGCTATTACCCGTTCCTTCTCCTTTAACAAAGCTACAGAGCTTGCTAAAGAACTTCCCAGACCATTAGCACAGTCTCCAGTGGCTAAATCACCCCTCATACAGCCAAATACAGTATTATCCGAAGAGAAAGTAAATAAATATGGAATTCCAAGGCCTGCTGTTACTACTAGCAGTCATCTTTTGCAGACGAACACAATAAAGAAATCCCTTTTGCCCAGCTTTTCAGGTAATAAACCTTCTGTGCTCAGTTATAGACTTACACGTCCAACACTAACCAAACATCCCCATCCTGTTCTCCTTGGAACTGTCCAAAAAGACGCAGAATTGAGTAAAAATGTCCAAGACACTACAAAGATAGCAGAAACCAGTTCAGAACCAAGTAGCAACATTGAAAGTATTGAAACTACCCCAGATGAGACTTATTTTGAAGCAAAGGAGGCTGAGGGAAGTCTGGGCCCCTCCTTGGAGGATATGTCGCTATCATCGTCCTCCTCTGTGGAGCACAATGACGCTAGTGAAGAGTACATGGATGACTTTGATAATCTCGGGAATGGAGGTGAGACCCTTCTGCTGCCTGTCCTCAACGAGGGGTTAGACCACTTCGGACTATGTAAAGATGACAACGATCTAATTAGCAAGTGCAATGAGGAATCATCTGTGACCAGCCTGCACACCTTCTTATCCGAAACTGTTGACTGGGCAGGGATGGGCCTCGCAGGTGCGACTGAGAATCAATCTATTTCCATTACACCAAATAACAACTTTTTGTGTTTCTGTCTGACATTTTGACTGTTCAAACCATAGTTAGTTAACTCGCTGTCTGCAGCCTACATTGGTTGCTACCTTCAGAGTGTCATACTGTACATGCCCCCTTCATTCACTACTTGTGTCCTGGGGCCAGATTCATGAACATTTTCTTAAGAAAGAAGTTAAGAAATCTCTAAAGATGAATGCAATAATTGAATAGTTCTCAAATATGTTCTTAAGAACATTTTTTTTCCTTTGAATAAAATTACAGGCTTAATTTGGTTGATGGTTCTTGCTGAAGACTCACTGAATAACTCACGTAAAACACCTCAAAGACTTTTTGTGCTGCCTGGAGATTACTGTAATAATAATTATAAGTGCACAACTATTTCAGTTATGCCTGGCTTGACGGGATTTTAGCACTTGGCGTCAGGGTTCACTAATGACAGGTTGACGTTACATTATCTCGTAGACACAAGTCAGTGTGATTTCAGCTTGAATAACTGTAAAATTATACAAAAATATAGTGTTGAAAGGTGAAGTGTGTCATTTTTTCATAGTTAAAATAGATTTGGTTATCTCAGTAAGTACTTTACATATATACTGTGTATATTTTTATTGGTATTTCTCAGCATTGCACGTAATGCTGTATTGCATTTCCTCAAAGGATATATTTGCTACCTTAGATTTTTGCCAGAACAAGGTACCTTAGATAGCAGCATAATGATGTAATATTGTCACTAAGATTACTTTAAAATACGTCTCTATTACCCTTTCTAACTCAGCTTATTGTCTTTCTTTCAGCTGGTGAAGATGGCTTTGAGCATGAGACGTTGTCTCCTGTAGGTGATTTTCCTCATGGATCGTCTTTGGACCTGTCACCCTCAGACAGCTCTGGAGGGACTTACATGTGGGACGAAGAGGGAATGGAGGCACTGGGAGGCTCTGAACACCTCTGTGGAAGCTTTGCCTCTGATCTCAACAGCATGGTGAGTCCAAAGACTTTGACTGACAACAACACAAACATTGTTTCATAAAGAGTTTCATAATTAGTGGATTATTGTTTTAAAATTTTAATATTAGTTTCTAATCTTGCTTGCACAACTCCTTAAGCAGTCCCCCTTAGTGGTCTTTGGCCCTGTGGTGAAGAATTACTCCTCTAGACAACTCTCTACAGTCTTGTTTGCAAGCTCCTGAAATGCACTGCCAAAGCTTTTCTGGATCGGTGTGCTTTATGGTTGCCATTTAAAATCTCAGTTATTGTGATGTTGACAGCACTGCTGATTTTTTTGTGTGGTTAAAGTGAGTCTGTCTTGTGTTCATAGCCCAGAGACGGGCTGGATAAGGCTGTCAGGTTGAGTTATTGAATGTGCTTTTGTGATTATGCATCATAATACTGAGAGTACTCCAAATTGGCTCCTGCTGATATTCATTCATCTTTCCCCTGGAAGCAGATGATCAGATTGTCAGCTTCATGGCAGTCAGTAAACAGTGAGGTGAAATCAAAGTCAGATATGAGAATGACTCTGCATTTATGCTTACAGCGTTAGCCTTTATCCTCCTTTATAGCAATAATAGCTTGTTAATCGCCTCTCTCTATAATGATATTTATCTTTCAGTATTTAAGCCATATTCCAAATCATTTAATTAGTGTAACTACTGTATATCTGTTTTGTGAAATAGTTTTTGTAAACATGGCACTTATTAGATGAGGTGACCAACATTTGCATATTCCTATCACTACTTTTCATGATTTAGTTTTATTATAGTAAAACGTTTTGCTAACTAATATTTAATATTTTTTATATTTAGCTCTGATGACTGCCACTTACAGTAAGTGACTGGTCTGAAAGAGACATCTTGTGGATATTTGATGCTACAGTTTTATGATATGTAAGCCTACTTTTTAGGCTTAATTTACACTGCACATGCGTTTACTGCGTATTGTGTGTCACATTACATACAGGTTATGTACCAATGATGAAAAAATTATACAGTTATTCTGATTTTGCCATTTAGACTAAAATGCTATTCAGCATTTTTTTATTGCTTCAGATTTAATCATAAACTAATGTATATAAGCATATAAGAGAATTCAAGACAATTTTATTTGTATGTTGACTTTTTTTATTGACAATTTAACTGTCTCAAGTAATTGCTTTTGACCTATTTTATGTTGTATTTTTTTCTTTGATATTAATTTTTTTTTTTTTTATCAAGAATTGTGAAATTTCTAATAATAATAATGTTGTATAATACTCTGGTATTGTAACTAGTATATTGTGATACATTGTGATATACAGGGATTAGACAAAATAATGTGAATACCTGGTAAATATTCTTTATTAAGGTGTTTTACCACCATTTGCACTTAATACAGATTCCAACCTTGTTAGAATATATTCATACAACTTCTGAATAGTCTCCCTTTGAATGTTGTCTATCAGAACATCTGTCAGTTGTTTTAGAGATGATAAAGGGGGGAATTGGCTTCTCACACTTCTCTCCAAAACTTCCCAAAGTGGTTTGATAATATTCAAGTAAGGTTCATCTTGGTACTCCAGCTGTCCAGGTTTTATGATCTTGACACCATCTTTTTGCATTTTAAGAAGTTTTAGCAATTGCAGCTTTTCATACTTGTTGGCTTTGTGGTGTTCTCTGTGGTCGGATTTTGCAGAAACATGGCCTTCAAGGTGAATATTGAGGTTTGCTGTCACTTTTGCTGTAGTGGTTTAATTTTTTTTTTGTTGCAGCTTTACATTATTTTTTCACAGATTTGTGATAACTTTAGTTAATAGAAATAACTAAAATATCACATTGACGTAAATATTCAGACCTTTGCTTCGACACTTGAAGTTTAGCACAGGTGCATTCCATTTTTCTGGATCATCTTTGACATTTTTGTAGACTTTCAGTGGAGTCCACCTATGGTAAATTCAGCTAATTGGACATGATTTGGAAAGGTACACACCGATATAAGGTCTAAGAGCTGAAAATACATATCAGAGCAAAAACCAAGCCATCAGATCTGGGAAAGGCTAAGGAAACATTTCTGCTGCATTTAAGGTTCCCATTCTTAATGGAATGAAGTTTGGAACAACCAGGACTCCTCCTAGAGCTGGTTGTTTGGCCAAAGTGAGCAATCACTGCAAAAGGACCTTTGTAAGAGAGGTGACCAAGAACCTGAGATCATTTGTGGAGATGGGAAAAACTTATAGAAGGACTACCATCATTGCAACACTTTGCTGATCTGGGCTTTGAGGCAGAGTGACCAGACACTGTGAAGACACATGAAAGCCCACTTGCCCAATCTGCAAAAACAGCACCTGAAAGACTCTCAGAGAATCAAAATTCATTTCTGAAGGAAACCAGCAGAACACAGTAGCTGAAGTAGTGCTGTACAGCTTCTATAGTACCTTCGAGGACCACAGGGGGGCAGCAGAAACTCACAAATATTCGCTCTAAAGAAAGCCTCATCCCTTTCAATAAGCTTATTTTACAAAACACCCTAGTGTTGTTCCAAACCCATATGGCTTTCTTTTTTTCTGTGAAACACAAGATGTTTTGCAGCTGATCTTTTGCATAAAATAAAATGGGGAATGGGGATTGCTGATGAATGTGTCATAAAGGAGCTTTTATGACTCATGCACTATTTTTAGTCTTAAGAATTCATACAGATAGCTTTGTTGGAGGAATAGACCCAAATTCAGTTTCTTATTCACTTGTTCTCCTCTGCCACAGGAGTCAAATATTTGTTTGTTTTGTGCCTGGTTTGATATTGATTTCGTGCCATTGATGCTGAAACTTGGCATACAGCATGAAGGTGAATAAAAGGTGACAGAACTTTTTTCCCCTGACACTACAGCCACTGTGCATCTGTGCAATGGTGTATTACAGATTAATGTGATGCCACTTCTTTCACTTCACCACTCTGCCAGGTGGTTTCATCAGATTTGTGATAAAATACAGGCAAATTTATGACAGTACAATGTTGTGGCCACTGTGAAGGTGTAAATTAGGACGAAAAATCCCAAGGTATTGTAAGTAGGTGACAGTATTCACCTCTCTCGTGTATGGCTGATATTTTTAAATCAGTTGTTTCCTATCAGATATTTAATTTAATAAGAATATATAACTTCCACATATGGCACATTTGAATAAATGATCTCATTTTACTGTAGGACAATCCGACTGACATATAAACTGATTCCTTTTTATTTTGGGGCCTTTATCTTAGATATTCTAATAAAAACATTAACAAAGCAGTAGTCTCAAAATGGTTAGAAAATGTGTGTAGACTTAATCAGAATTTGCAATCTAAAAATAATACTGTATTTACCATATTCAGTTAAATTCATAAATTTTTCATGCAAGATATATATATATATATATATATATATATATATATTTATACAAAACATTTATTTGTATAATACTTTTTACAAATTGTTTCAAATCAGCTGAACAGAAAATGACTGTTTCTTCTTTACAGTTAAGAATGACCTGTTATCAGAGGTAATTGTGACCCTGGACCACAAAACCAGTCTTAAGTCGCTGGGGTATATTTGTAGCAATAGCCAAAAATACACTGTATGGGTCAAAATTATAGATTTTTCTTTTATGCCAAAAATCATTAGTATATTAAGTAAAGATCATATTCCATGAAGATATTTTGTAAATTTACTACTGTAAATATATCAAAACGTCGTTTTTGATTAGTAATATGCATTGCTAAGAATTCATTTGGACAACTTTAAAGGCGATTTTCTCAATATTTAGATTTTTTTGCACCCTCAGATTCCAGATTTTCAAATAGTTGTATCTCGGCCAAATATTGTCCGATCCTAACAAACCATACATCAATGGAAAGCTTATTTATTCAGCTTTCAGATGATTTATAAGTCTCAATTTCGAAAATTTGACACTTAAGACTGGTTTTGTGGTCCAGGGTCACAATTGTGTCAAAGTAATGTCCATATGGTAGAAATGTAAAGTTCTAAGATTATACAAATCTATTAGTTATTTTATGTCACGTTCATTTAATCAGAAACAATGAACACATTAAAGCAATGACTGCACGATGTGATCTTAATGATTACAACATAAGAGTAATTTAGCAGTTTTGTTTCAGTTTCACTCATTGTTTAAACATTTTCCCTGAAAGTTTGAGTTTTAATAGTTTGCAGGAGCACAATTGTGAACACAATTAGGCTCTGAAAGTGGACTAGATGAATTTGATAAGCACGTGAGTTTAACGTGATGTTGTTTAATGTCCCTGACAACCTCTGTTTTCCCATTTAGCCACTTGTTAACAACCAGCATTTTCAAGACAAGTAAAAACTTGTAAAAACAAATCTGATGCATTTTATGTTGTAGACTAAATTATGAATCTAAAAACACATATTGACTTCAGGACAATGGCAATGGAAGTGCTAAATTTTGTAATTTTGTAATATGTAATTCCTGAAGCACCGCATAAGCAAATCATGTGAGCTAACAAAAATTTGACCAAATATACCATTTCAATAAAATTGGCATATAATTTATCTGACGAAACAATCCACTTTGGTGAAACCTTGGTCAAACAGAAATTAATTAGCAAATACAGTAAATATAGCATGCATGCACTGTGACTTGTCAAATGTTAAACCAAGGCACAGAAATGACTTGGGATGTAACTAAGGGAGAGAAATCTGAGCGACGATGTTCTGCTCCCTCTCTCTGCCAGAACGTCTGCCACGCTCAGATATCAGCACTCCTCGTCTGATTGGCTGAGTCAGAAAGGATGATTTCCTCCCCACTGCTTATGTATATTTCCTCAGACAGTTCAGCTGACCCAGTGTGCTTGTGTGTCTGCACCTGCTCACTGACCTGGGTTATGCTGAGAGCAGGATGTTAATGTCATACAAGTTTGTTTCAAAGTGATGTGTCTGAGACATTGAGTAGCCAATCCAGCTGAAATTATAGGAAGCCATGTGTTAGCGTTCTCATAAATGTTGATAAAAATGTATAGAGGATGTATTTTAAATTCAGTCTTTATATTCTGGGAAAATGAACTAGACTTTGATCAAACTGATTTTCATATAGGACATGTCAAAACATTTCTGTTGTATTTAATAAAGGTTAAACAACAAAATAACAGTCAGCAAGCCTGAACAAGAACAATAATAGTTCAGATGAGGCAGTGCTCCACTAGAGGGCAGCATGTTTCCAACATGGGAAATTGCTACAAGAGACATTGACATTATACGTAATGTGGCTACATTATTTCTCTCATTCTTTTACTTTCTTATTCTCTCTTTTGGACCCTTCTCACTTTTGCTCTCGTCATATGGGCTTTCAATGATACTTTTTCAACAGTGTCTAGTCATTTGGGCTGTTTAGATGTTTGATGCATCTCCCTAGTTCTCCAGGACCGTCTGTTGTTGTTGTTGCCTGCCAAGCGTCACTTGAGGGCCCTCACTATGGCACTGAATCCATTAAGATAACACATTTCTCTCTTTTTTTAAATTTTTTCCTAAAGGCAAAACCTAATCTATAACCATTTTCAAAAGACTCTGCAAGTTTGCTACAGCATTTGATTTTAATTATAAACAACAGTACAAGAGGTGTAACTAAGTAACTTTTTTCTCAACTGTATAAAAGTTTTAGGGTACAATAGGGCTAAAAGCACACCTTAAGGAAAACAACTTTTCTGTAGTGCATGATTGCAGACAATTTTATTGAACAATGATGGAGTAACACATTTTGTGAGAAAATAATAAATCCTAAAGTAATTTGTTTTGTTTAAAAATCGTTTACACGTATGAGATGGCGAGGGGGGCCTTTTATCCCACACTCGCGGCAAAAGGCTCATCAGCATGGGGCCCCCAGTATTGATACAAATAATGTAGCTTGCGTAATATGTATTGCATAATATCTAAAATCCTTTTTTAAAACAGTAATTTCAGACAAGTTTCTACCATATTTGTTTATTTTGATAAAGGAAAAAAAAATTATTTACTTTTATTTTGTCATTAAAATGTGTTCATTTTAAAAATACAGAAAAACGCAATTTAAATTTTTTAATTCCGAGAGCTTCTTAAAATGCTTGAAGGTGATCCCATAATAAGTTAATATGGCTTCACAGAACCAATAATTTCTATTATATTTGATTTAATATAATATTAAGTGTAATTGTTTCATTATAAATATGATTCATAAATGATTACACTGCAAAAAAATGGCTTATCTTACTTAGTATTTTTGTCTTGTTTCTAGTCAAAATATCTAAAAATTCTTAAATCAAGATACTTTTACTAGATAAGCAAAATTACTTAAGATATTTAGTCTTGTTTCCAGGGGAAAAAAACTAAATTAAGTGCTTTTTACTTAAAACAAGTAAAATTATCTGCCAGTGGGGTAAGTAAAATGCTCTTGTTTTAAGAATATTTTACATACCCCACTGGCAGGTAATTTTACTTGTTTTAAGCAAAATTCACTTATAATTAACCCCACTTCAGTTTCCCCCCCCCCCTGGAAGCAAGAGTTATATATTATCACTTTAAACAACAGAGAGTGAAAGAAAGATAGAGATTCAACAGAAAAGCGAAGCTACACGGAGCTACAATCGCAAACCTCTCAGCAGCACGACAGACCAAAGACTAAATATCTTAAGTCATTTTGCTTATCTAGTAAAAGTATCTTGATTTAAGAATTTTTAAATATTTTGACCAGAAACAAGACAAAAATACTAAGTAAGATAAGCCTTTTTTGTAGTGTATATAGATTATCCCCACCCCTAAATTAATAAATAATATTAACCATTTGAATCGAACCATGTCATGTCAAAAAAGCAGGAAAGTCAGCCATTTATTATCTTCATGTCAGTTATTTTGCTGTTTTTAACCCCAACAATAAGGGCCCTTTTACCCCAAATACTATACTTTAACTTTCTTCATTCTATTGAAAAACCATTGATCTAATTAACTTAAAGAAAACAGAAAGTCATTAACTCACACTTTGTCTCAAAATATATTTGGAAACTTTAATAATTCTCATTTGCTACATAAATTGACATTATAAATAAATAAATAAATAAATAAATTAAAAACACATGTTAGATCAACTTAGATGTACTTGATGCACCTTTAAAATTGAATTTATTCAATAAATTAGTTCTTTAGGGCTGGAATGTTTGTTCCATTGTGAGGTCTTTGTGGCTGGTTCATTAGCTTGTAAAATGAGGTCAACTTTTAAGTTGCTTTGGTTGAGTTGCTTTTGCTCAATAAGATAAGGCTTAAAGAATACCAGCCTCTGGAACAGTGCTAGATTATCAATATTTATGGGGCATTAGGGACCTGACAGAGCTGAGCAAATGGCACTGTGCACAGTAGTTTCACAAATTCAGATAAGCAACTATTTAACTTAAACTGAGTAACTCTCCTTGTAAATACAGCAAACAGGAAGGATGTGCCATACTTTATGATGATAATGCAAAAAGAATGATTTTTTTCGTTAATAGAATACTTCACCCAAATTGAAAACTCTGCCACAATTCATAGCTCATAAATCATTCTCATGTCATTCCAAACCATATTTTAAATGGTAATTTTTAGAGCCTAACAGCCTTAGTCCCAGTTTGCATCTATTTTATGGAAAAGAACGACGTGAATGACCTACATGACTTCTCTCTTTGTGTCTCTTGTGGGTGCTGCCCCAGCACAGAGCTGTCAAGGTGTCCACTGAACTAGTGCTCATTTTCACTGGATTTCACTAATGCTGTTTTCCACATTGTGCCCACATCTATCATCATCATCATAATATAAATAAATAAATATATATATATATATATATATATATATATATATATATATATATATATATATATATATATATATTTATTAGTGCTGTCAAAGTTAACGCAATTTAATTTTAACGGCACTAATTTTATTATCGCGTGATTAACCCATCGCACATTTTCTGTTTGACCCGTGGCCTAACCCGTACTACTATAGTTGAAGAAATGGAAATGGATGGAGATGCTGACAGTGTTGCCAACTTAGCAACTTTTCAGACCACTTTAGCAGGGTTTGCCCAAGCCTTATTTAGTTTCTGAGACTCGCCGGTACTGCCACGTGAGCGCGAGGTCTCTCTTTCCCGCTGCGTCCACACCTCTTTCTCTCTCCCTCCGCGTCTGCTCTGTTCAGCACGTGGATGAGAGGAACAGCGCTTTCAGTTAAGACAGATATTATGTTGCTTCTCTAATTTAACATGCAAGTATAGCCGAAATCACAGCACAGCTATTGTCTTTATCTTATGTATAGCCTATTTGATTTTATCAGACGATGGGTGGATGATAAATCAGTTAAATAAAAAAATAAAAATAAATAAAAAATAAA